>BGZK01002672.1:0-46292 GCA_005406025.1 Eumeta japonica
AATTCCCGAACAAAAAAGAAACTGTTTGCATTATATATTAGTTAGAAAAGTATGAAAAAATTGAACATATTTATAGCTGAGTTTTAGTAATGATTTTATTTCTTCCTGAACACTGCCACTGTCCATACGAACTTAGTAATTAATACATCATTACCGCACAACATATACATATATTTACTTTCAAAACCATTATATATTAACTTTTCTTTCAATTGCATCTTGAACGTTGTCATCACACACACGATACTTACCGTTACTGATGTGCGAGGGATCATTTACTGATTTGAATGATACAATTTTAGTAATCACAACCTTTCCCGAGACATTGCACATCAGCCCATATGCAAATTAAAACATTTTAAGTGCAAAAATTCTATGACAATCCGTCCAACTCAATTAGTCCAGCCACGGCTGCCTGCACACTCCATGACTCTGAAGATATGCATGAAGATTAAGTATATATTTTATCTAATCTATAGAACTCTTGTGAAAATGGTAATGATGTCAACTTTGAGTTAATTTAATTACCTTAGTGAGCCATAGTTTTTGTATAGTTTTTGCACGCAATTCCACTCTTGTGGACATATAATTAATTTCTCAGACGTTTTAATTAGTAAATCATATAGCTACAATCGGATTGTTGACACTTTTCTTTTCTAAACAAAGGAAATAATAATTATGGCCGGTAAAATTAAATGAAATAACGACTTCTATGCTCTAATTATAAGAAATTGTATAGACAAACATCCAAAAAGTAACATATGTATTTTATTAGACAATGACTTTTATTACTATTCTAAATTTCATCGAAATTGGTTATTATCAAGTCATAAGTAAACATACACACAAACGAATAGAAATATAAGCAGACAGTAGGTTATATATTAAAATATAGTGTACTCTATTAATATACCAAAAGTCATTAAAATCAGTTTGAGTTATTAATTAAAAAACATAAATACGAACAAACAAAATTAGCTACGTATGTCCATTCACTGGGGTCAAACTATCTTCATACCAAATTTTATCAAAATCAGTATATTTATTTATGTGTGAAAAGGTAACAGACATATAAATAGACAGCCAGAAACACTTATAAATTACGCACTCGCATTTATAATATTAGCATAGTGTTACGGCCAGCCGTGCTCTTAGCGATAATTTGTAAATAAATATGTTGTTTTGTTTTATGAAACGGACTAGGTTAAGAATTCTTTTGTGTTTTTATTGTATTGTGTGTTTATTAAATAATTTGAATAGTTGTATTTTTATTACCCGTATAGGGATTAGTTGTAAAGAATTACATGTTTTGTCTATTTTGTCTTTGTGTATATTTATTGTGTTTTTAGAATATTTCTTGTTTTGCTCATTTTTATTGTGTTTTTATCGTATATTCTGTTTTATCATATTTAATTATAAATACGAAATCATTGTGATGCACATATGAGTTGCATATAAAATTGTGCCTTGACGGGGGGATCAATCAGAGGCCAAGAACCGCGGTGGTCATTACGGTACGACCGCGAGTCGGTATACTGATTGCATGTGGCGCTATTGCGTGAAATATGCAAAGTGCATGGTCACACCCCCTCGATTATAATGTATGCAGCTGATATGTGCAGGCGGATACGCCATCTACAAATTGCAGTAGAATTGATGCATCCGTCGCATTTGTACTCCGACCACCACTTGCGAAAACAAGTCTGAACATCGAAACGTTGTCCATCATTTTGCCGACACGCCGCAAGAATCCGTACTCTGAAGCGACTGTGAAGGAAATCCCAATTGCGGACTTATACTGAAGATTCTGAAATTGTCGTTACACATAGATTTAAGTATCACTATCTCTGAAACGGCTACAACGATTTCGATGAAAATATATGCCTTTATAAAGTTTTGCTTTTCAAGTTTATCAATAATGGTGGTGTCTTCCCTGGAAAGACGCGATTGGAAAAATATTTTTTCAAACGTTGCTTTATGGCGCCATCTCGTAGATTTTAGGAAAGTTGCTTTATTGCTAAACCAGTAGGTTTAACATAACGTTCTCATTAAAAGGTAGCGCTAAACATAAATTGGATTGTATGGTGCTGAACTGGGATGAATAGCACTAAAAGATAATTACTATAGCACGTAGCAGGAAATAAACATAAGCAACTGTTTAGGAAGTTACTCAAAAGTAAACACAAAAGTCGCCTAACAAAATTCGGTCGTCTAGGTATTAAATGACTTCTCAAAAAGATTACATTAACAACAAGCATATTTTGGTTGCTTTTTATTAAATAAGGAAGTATAAAACATGGAGCTATCTCAAGAGCGTAACGCGTAACTATTGAATAACAATATAATTTCGTTGTAAGTTAAAGTATATGAATTGATAAATTATAAGTTAAATGAGAAATACTGGTGTTTAGTAAAATAAAAAAAACGTATTAATACGGAACATCATTGTTCAATGGTATTAACAAATTAAAAAAATATTTGGCATGTGAAAACTATTTTTTTTCGAATTGTGAGAGTTGTTTCTTTAGAGAATACTCAACTTTGACATTATGGATTATAAAAATTCTAAAACTTAAGTAAAGTACAATTAAATAAATAGTTCAATATTTTTGTTGAATGCATAGGCTTATAGAATAGACTCGAGGTGTATAAATATGGATTATTTAAATATACTCTTCGATTATAAAGCTATTTATTCTATTTTAAAGCTAGTTGAACTAAAAACATATTCACGTTATATTTTCCTTTTTCTTATTTTTGTTACGTATATTTAATATCCTAAAGAGACAAAAACAACTATGCTCGGGTTCGAGCTGTCAAATATTTTTTTTGATATGTGAGACTCAGAAAAGAAACAGAATAAGCGAAATAGTTTATAAAATAAGCAAGTTGAAATCGCAGTGGGGAGGGTACATTGCGCGTAAAACCGATAACTGCCGGGAAAGAAATGTTTCCGAGTGAACTACGAAGCGGACGTCGAAGCGTGGGATCCCTTACGACATATACTCCTGATCTAAAGGCGACCTTTAGGTCAGGATCGCGAATGGTCACAGGTGACCCGGAGCTATATGTAATAAAAGCTATAGGGAAGCTTATGTCCTGCAATCGACAAAAAAGAACGACGAATATTAATCTATTCAAATACAGCTCAGGCCAGAAGGAATGCTGGAACTACTGGTTTTCGCCTTCTCTGATTTGAAACTCATTTTAATAATTAACAAACCGAAAATTCCGTCTTTTACATTTCGTCTTCAACGAAAACAACGAAATTCACAAAACGCCACGGACCGTCTTTGAAAAATGTCACGCCGCCTTCGAAAATCTGTTCTCCCGTACGTCCATTTACTTAGCCATTAATAACGCAAAACAGAGCGCAACAAACATCAGAGGCATTTCGCCGTAGAAACTGAAGCGCTCACCTATTCTGCACCGGTCCGTCGGGCCGCAATAGAAATAACCGGGGACGTTGACAAATATCGGGCCGTCTTCGAACGTGCGCCGGCGGCGTGTGGCGCAACGCACGGGCCGCCGCCGACGGAACGGGGCGCATGTGGCAGGCGCGGCGGCCCGACGCCGCGAAATTACATGCGCTCGGCGGGTACCAGGGCCCGCGGCCGCCGCCCGGGACGGCTCGTGCCTCGACGGTTTAATCACGCCCGGCCCGAGTCCGCCGCGGGTTTTGATAGTTGTAGCGACAGTGCTCTTCACCGGAAATAGATTTTACCTATCTAAGGAACGGAAGCGAGGCGCGTCTATGAATTTGGAGCTCGGCTTGTGTTTTGTTTCGTTAAGCCTCGAATGAAGAAAGAAATCTGTCGATTATTGAAATTCTTAATTTGAAAAATATTAGAAAAGCATAAAAAAATTAAACGAAAGGCATCGTGGGTCACCCGCTTGGAACGATGTTCCTTTCGCTGTATATTATGTATTAAATGGGCACAATGAAATAAACTAACAACATTCGGGAGTAACTAAATAAATAACAAAAAAATGAATAGGTGAATGATGATAAAATTGCAATTAATATGTATAAATGTTATGAAAATAAACACTCTTGTTATTAATTATTGTTAAAAAAGCATGTGGCAATTCACACGCGGATGCCTTCAGAATACTAAATTGCAAGAAAAAATGATACGAATATAGTATCAGGAGTGAGATAATTACAGAGTTTATTTACAATAATATTGCCACCAAGCTCAAAAGATATTCTATTATTCAGACTCCGTGTTTTCAATTTCAACAAATGACATTACTTAGAATAATAGTTCATTCAAAATCCTTAATTATTTACTTTAAATGTGATATTATTATTAATATCGACATTTTCTCTCAATTCAAATTCTCAACTCAACTCAATTCAAAATTTCTAATGTTAAAACTTTGAAACAAAATAGAAAACCTAAACAAAAAATCGAAAATGGCATATCTTTAAATTCCTACCTAAAACGGAAAATATTTTCGTGATTAGAAAATGAGTAGAAAATAAAATGTATCTATTGCTTAATTTTACGGAGAACTAATAAATTAATTTGATCTATCAATTAGTTTATAATAGTCCAATATATATTTGAAAGAATTGTGTTCCAGTTTTAGCTATACTACGACGTTTTATATTTTGTACTTTACTTTGTATTTTATTTTTATTTTATTGACCACAAGCAAAATTTATATAAAACACAGTACGCACCGATATGACTTATTTTTCAACTGTAAATAAATTTTAGCCAAATTAAAAAGAAATAGTAGATATAAAAGACATGATTTACGGTGTCCTTTCTGCTTGACCGGTTATTTGTTTTTGTGGACAACATCAGATCTTTAATATTTTGTGTAAGTCGTGTTAAGCTAACACTCATAACACAAATGTACCTATACTCACTCTAAACTTCAACTCAAAAAATCATGCATGATTAAACATCACAAATGATTTTTATATTTATCATATTGCTTTCGTTTTAAACACACAATAACATTGTATAAATAATTCAACCTACATCTCGCGATATACAATTAATCTCTTTTCTTTAAGGGTGCCATTTGTTATTTTGTCCTATATATTAGTGAGTTTTAAAACTCGTGTGGCCGTCGGAGGTATTTAGACGCCGGCGCAGCCACGCGCGCGCCGGACGACGGCCGCGCCGCGGAAATAATTAGTGCCGTTTTATCCGGGCAGATCGCATTCACCGGCCGCATAATGAATGGAACACCGCGGACGGCGGGCGGCAGGTGCGCGCGCGCCGGCCCGGCCCACCGGCAGGCGAACCGGCATTACTATTTTGATAATCGGGACGTATTGCGAGATTGAGAAAAATATTAAACTCTATTCCAAAATAAGTAAGTGCATTACGCTATGTTCACCTTGAAAGGAAAAATGAAAATAAATCTTGAAGAATGTGAAGATTAAAACCTTTTGTCGAAGTTTTTTTTTATTCTATAAATAAATTATTTGTTGACAAATTTAAAGCGGCGACAGCCGAATTGTCGAACATTGGTTTAGGATCAAAAAGTAACGAGTCCGGCCCATAGTTGCAAGTTAAATTAAAGAACTTGCTTTAAACTTCGGACGGCCGTAACCGTTGGTGCTGCATGTTGCTACAGCGTTGTTGATAAAAACGGTGACCCGTAATCTGCACTTCATCAGAGTAATAGATTTAAGGTTGACCACCTCCAACCGAATTAAGACCATTGGAGGTTATGTCCTTCATAAATAATTTAATGAAATCTGAACGTTAAAATTTACGACTAAATCCTAATATCTTACTTCAATGTTTTAAATTATATTTCTATTTCTGAATTCCTAAAATGTTGTACAAATTCTGATAACGAATGTAAGTGAACAAGTCGCTCGCATGTCGCAATCCGCGCTAGCCGTAACAAGAGCCATCACGTCACTGCCGCCTGTCAGGTGCGCCGAGATGTCTGTCGTGCAAGTCTCGCCCCGTCGCCGGAAAGTGCTGCCGGCCTCAGCGGTATACCGGCGTTCGGTAGCATCGATCTACCTAGGGCTCGATGCCTGTCCTTATCCTCGTTTCTATCTCAATAAATATTAAAGTGTTTCGATTGCGCACTCCATCGCATTGGACTTCGAGGCGTGCGGGTGTGCCACACAATCTAGGCTCGATTATTTTAATGAGACCCAAACAAAGCATCGGACGAGTCCGAATGGAAATCTGTCAGGCGCTGGGCATGCGGGCATCCTTGTTTCTGGAACAAAAGGCCCTTCTTGATACTTCAACAGGTTTATTGGTCAGTAGATGCTCTGCGTTTTTTTGGAAGGCTTTTGAGGGGGCGGGGGTCTCGCTGTCCGTGGCGCAGCTTGCGTCAGATATGAAAAGCTCTAACGAACACTCTCAAACAATTGAATAAATTATTCACACAGATGTTTAATGATGTCTTTCAGCGTGTTCTATTAGTTAGTGTATTTGTCAAAAAAACTTACCCGGTAAGTAAAAAATCAAATATTTACAAGTAATGAATCATATTAATTAGAATAACTAAATTTTTATACGCTAAGTTTTACGTTTTAATATTCCAAATATTTATACTAAATTTTATCTATTGTTTTCTTAAAATAATTCTTGAATGAACCGAGTATATTAGCTTCAGCAAAATCATTGCTTATTATCCAAAGTAAAAATCTTTTGTTACATTTCTAAATTTCACTATCTTGTTACGAAATTAACTTATTTCGCTGGAAAATCTCTAGTTAACACTCTCGCTGTCTTATTAAATTCGCAATTCGTCTTAGTTTTCAACAATCCAGTTACTTGATTCACTTGTCTATAAATCTTTCTCAAATTAAACTCTTATTAACTTATTACAATAAGCTCATCTTGCCTAAGTTATTGCTCAATTGACATTTATTTAATTTGTAATTTAAATCTGAATTTAATCGATTTAGATTGTAATTTCCGATAATCTTATAACAAAAATATTATTTTCTGTCCTTCTTTCAAGACATTTAAATTTTCTTTCATCTACACTTTTATCTACGTAAATAAATAAAAAAAAATATTATAAGATTATGACTTTTTTTTCAATATACCTTATGTATATATTCAATGCAAACGTAAAATGCATTATGTGATAATAATATATCCCAAAAAATTAATACTTCCTTGTGGATATTACATATGCGTTAAACAAACGTAAAAATGAATTTGCATACCGCAATATGACTCAGCCAATATTGTCTCGTTAAGTTCAAGTTGAAATAAGTCATCTCTTAACTTTAACCTTATCTGTATACATATTTAATTCCACTTTCGGTAACCTCCGTGTCTGCATTATGCCGAATCGATTCACTCAAGTGAATCAATTCGGCAAAATCGGCATGTAGATGTCGAATACGTTTAAAGGTGAGCACCGGCCCCGTACGAACGTCGCTCGAATACTACAAAGCAAGCAGAGCGCGCGGGGCGGACTAGAGATCGGGCCTTTTATCCAAATATTATTCGGGCCGCAGCAAAATTGAAAACAAACGACGACGGCCGAGCCGCGCGGCGCAATCGAATATGAGAAATGGAGAAATGTATTAAAATTTTGAGCGATCGCAATCCCGGCCGGCGGTATCGGAGCACGTCCAATCGGAGCCGGCCGGCGCCGCCCGGGACCTTATTGAGCCGCTTTATTTGATGGCCATTCTTCTCTCGACTTCTTCGCGCATTGAAAAATTATACGGCGGGCCCGTGTCCGTCGCGATTCGTGTATTCTCTGTTGAGAGTTTTGAAGCTATCGCAGACGCGACCGCGCCGATCCCGAAACAATAAGGCCGGTGCCGCGCCGCCGCCGGTGACGTGGCGAACTTCCCGGCACGATTAATGCCGGCCGGGCCGAAAATATTGAATAAAAACCGAACTGCAGCGAACGGGGCGCCGGGCGAAGTTCGCCGCCTCTGGAAATCCCCCGCCCGATAAGGCGATAATAATTCATCGTGAAACGTCATGAAAGTTCATAACTGATAAAACTTTAGTCCCTTTTCTCAAATTTTAATAGAGATTTAATTTTCGCGAGTACCCTAGCCCCGCGCCGATAACCGAACTAGCCGCGAAGTAGACTCGTTATCCCGCTTCCCTCTTCTGTTTAAAAATACAGACTTCGTAATGTTTAGAATCGGTGGCAGCACATTTTCGTAAGATTCGGTTAATCAATAAAAAAATATGTTTTACTAACATCAGCGAAAATGAGGTTCACTTGGTGTAAAATCATTTATTTGGTGTGAGATAGTTAAGATTATAGACAGAAAGAGTTACTATGAGATGGGCTGTCTTCGTTGCATTAATATTAAAATTGCAAAATGGAACCAGTATTCTGTGTTACATGTTTCACTTTTGAGGTATAAAAAAACAGGCGAAGTAATAGTCCTCCTTGTCACACTTTACCATGAAACATTCACTGAGAAACTTATTAGGAGCGTGTTATTGAATAAAGTCTTATTAAATATCATCGTAATAAAAATTTATGGATTTTTTAATTAATCGAAAAACTTCCTCACAGTATAAAAATGTATAACAATTTTTCGAAAAATGGCAATTGAATTTTAGTTTGTACGACTGTACTAATTACATAAATATTTTATTCTTTTTTTTTAATTTAATTAACGATCTATTGTCGTAGAGACTATAGTACCAATACATGAACTATAAACTCATTAAATATTAAAGTGTTTCAATTTTTCCATTAATGCTTTACAATAATTAAAAACTTGAAAAAGAAATATATTAAACAATCTTAATTAATCCTTCTATTTCTTTATATTATTTATTGTCATATAACAGTAAAAAATTTTTATGTTATAAAGCTAGTTTCATTTTTCCGTATAGTCATACGCTTTGGAATCAACGTCGGGTCTATGAGATTCCAAAGTCCTTTCTTCTTGTGCTTAACATTTACTCCGCGCCATGCAAGTTTGTAATTGAAAAAGTTCACGTCGTTTTTATCGAAAAGCTTTTTATTTGCTTTTCAATTTGTTTTAGCCGCCTCGAGTACACGTGCGCTATCTATGAGCTGAGAAACTTACATTTTTTTTTTTGTTTTAATCAAGGCTTTCGACAGTCGAAGACGTTCGGACGATAAGTTTTCATCGGTTTCGCATAATTGAATTATTTTAATTCACTTTTTTTTATTTTTTTTGTAATATATACTCCCGTATACTCCTTGTGCATAATAAATCACAGATATAGCCCAATAAAATTGGTCGTCAGCTCTTAACCACTCCATTGCGGGGACACGGCGTCACACCATTTTGTTGTATCAGATTGAGGACTTTGACCTTAAGCCGCCCACTCTGGCCCGCTGCGAATCGAGGTTTGCTAGTCATCATTCTCGTCCGTATGATTACAACGTCCGCAACCGACGCCTTAGTGTACGCACTAAGGCGCGATCCGTTTAATGTGATTTGACTTAATTGAATTGAAAAAAACTCATTGGTTGATTCGCTTGTGGCCAGTATCGAACTTGATATTTTTTAATTCGATGGCAACCATCTTAATCACCGAGCCAGTTGAACCAATTGAATACGTATCTATAGCGTGCCGACAGCGCTCGTAATAAATGTGTGTTTATTACGTTCGCCATGCGCAATACTTATAATCGTTGCGTTATTGGTTTCATTTATTTCAATAATTATTTAATAAGACGAGTACCAAAATCCGAACAAGATATATTCCCCAATGACTAGTCGTATTCAAAGATTTGTGTACTTATCCTATTTCAAATAAAATAGTTTTTCCAAAACATTAGAAGGTTTTTATTCGGTCGGTATGATAATAATTAGAAGGGAAGAATTTTCGCTATGCTAACACACATTTGATACTTTTGAATTGTAAATGAATATGTAGCAGAAAATATTCGTGTATACTGATCGTTATTATTTTTCTTATGAATAACAATAATTACAAATTATTCAACCGCCAATTAAAATAATATGTTAACATTACTCATACAACGAAAAGTGATCCCATTCTGTTACTTCGTAAACCCGACAACATTTTTACAAGTAGAAACGACATGCGACGGTACAATTTAATTGAAATTGTTAGTTGTAAAACGTGTTTACATGACGTGCCGTCGTCTAATTGACTAATTACCGGAACAAAATCAAATGAAAAAAAACATTTTCATTTCATAAGTCATTTATACATGTACTTGAAGTACGTCATTATATTTCATAAATTTACCACTCATTTGGAAATCAAAAGAACGAGCAAGAATCTTGAGAATAGCTAAAATCAAATTTAATCTCGACAAACTCGGATCAGATCAAACAGGTCAGATCGGAGAATACACCACAATATATACACTTATTAAAGATTAACACCACATACATTCAATACTACAAGTGATGGGAGTATACCATTTTAACTGACAAAGCAGGTCGGCAATCTTTGTAATGTCTAAAATGTTTTAGTAACCTTTTCCTGAATAAACGTATTTGAGTTTTAAATCAGTTCTAGAAATCTGAATATTTTACTTCAGTAATGATCCAGCAAGAGCGGGAGACAAATTAAGGGAGTTGGGAGTCGGAATTGGAATGTCAGTAAAGAACTTTTCAAGGACCTCAACAACGGTTATGTCTCTATTTAATGTCATGTCATCTAACTTACGTTGAAAGTCATGATTGCGGCCCTTAATGTTTCCAGTCTCGTTCTTTACGGCAGTCTAAGTCGTTTACATCACGATTTTGCTCTGTAAAACTACATTATTTAGGTGTACTTTGTATTTCATCAGATTTATGTGCATTGGTTGGTTTAACTTTAATCAACATTCCGTGTTAGAATTCATCAAAAACTTTGATAGTTTTTGATGAATTCTAGGGATCCATGATTTTTTTACTCTAATTGCTAAAGTACAAAACTTTGAATCGATTGCGCAATATCCAGAAAAATATTATTTCATGCAAATCCTGCATCCAGATCCGGCATTTTGTTGATATACTTCCTCCACTGAGTACGCTGACCGATAGACGGCGTGGCCATCGCTGACATGAGGTGGTCTGATCCTTCGCGTGCTGCTACCGTGGTACAAATGGAATGAAAAATTAAATGTTTGGTCGGGGTAGCCTCGTCGAAACTAAGTTTGTTTTTTTAATATAAATAATTCAAGGTAACGAATAAAATCAAAGATTTTCATTTAATATATTACGAAAAATATTTATCTATTCAAAATTAGATCTAAAATAGTGAATTCTAAATTATATAAAAAATACTAAGTAATTAATTTCAAGAGAAAGTGAAAGAGATAGTCACATGAAGGGGCATAACGCTTTTTCGTTATGTTACATTTTCTTCCAGTCAACTCTTATCACAAGCCGCCTTAAAGAACTTTGTTCTGATAATAACGACTCACTTCTTCCGCTACTATTGTATACGCTCATTACTAGCTACAGTTAAGTATTCTTCCGAATCCACCTTTTCTAGATAAAACATACACAAGAGTAATAATTCAACAAAACGTTGCTAGAATCAAAAATAACTAACAAAGTACCGGAGTACTTCTAGGTTGAGTACGGTCTGCACCAACATGTATTTAGATGTCGTTTCTGACGTTGATCAATTCTATGTTGCGTTAGTTCGTGCGGCTTTGGAATTTACTATCAGATATAGTTTATTGCGACTCTTGATGTCTGTACGAGTTACGAGATTGCGATGCGGTATTTTCACGTAAGCAAATGTTCCTACGACAAGTTATGATTTAGTATTAGGTTTGTACCGTTTTAAATTCTTGATATAAAGGTAGGTGTTTCATTTATTTTTGTATATTCGAAATATATTTTAGAAACAAATATTAAGTACAAATAATCCGCATGTATATTTAAAAAATATAAACTCAATCAATACAACTAATAGACATTGACAGTGCTCAAAAAAGATATCGTATTTAGACACAAAAAAAAACCAATGCGACAAATTTACTACTTAATATTATTTCCAGAAATATAAAATTCTGATTTCGTTCGGTGAAAAAAATGTTTGGGAAACGTACAAAATATCATAATATAATCAAGTAGATTCATTATACGCCCTAACCGCTACTAATGTTCAAAAGCTTTACGGCTCACAATAATCAGTACTCGAGTACGGAGCACAAGAAAAACGTGTGCTCGTGGCATTAAGTGAAAAAGCGAATTATGAAAAGCACCGGATGTGCCAGTCTCCACACTCCACATCTAAATTTATTAACGTCGCACGGTAAGCGCGAACGCCTTGTTCGTGCAGCATTTTTATTATTGCGATTAATTGAATACGAGAAGCTATATCGCCCCGCGCCGGCTAATTGCACCTAAAACAATGTGGAAAAAGCTTGATTTAACAGCACAAGTTATGTACGAGCGACAAGTCCCAGCGGCGAGTATGCGCTTTGCATTTTAAATGGAGTTCTTTGAGGCGCGCGCCGGGTGGGCGCGGCCCCGTGCGTCGGTCCGCCCGCGACCACGCGTAATTAAGTCATTAGCCCCGGCATAGCATCACGAACGAGGACGCGTCAAGATATGCACACACATACACACGCTCGTGCACTCAAACTGGTAGTATTACGAGTTTTCGATTCCTGTTGCATTCTTATATAATATGGCTTTCTTCGCTACGTAGACAAAGAAACGTCGATCGACATCGATTATGACATTCGATTCCACTCTACGCTCGCCTTACCCGATGCGTTACACAAGCGCCGACGTAGCGGCCGAGACGCGACCGCGCCGTGCCGCAGCACATCACACCCCGACCCGAATACGTACGATGCATTTCAAACAAAACAATCCGCCATCGCGACCGGCGGCGTGTCAAGATTTATTATGAATTTGGCAATGCGTCCACGTCCGCGCCGCCTGCATCCGCCCGACTATGACAAAGTGTAACATTGTGAGTTACACACGGCGGGCGACGAATTAAAAGTGTCCGCCGACGTAAAGCGGCTACGTGACGTCTACGATTCGAAACCGGGAACAGCACGTGAAATAGCGGCGGCGGGACGGCGTGCGATCGTTCGGCGAACAGTGCGCCGCGCGTGCATCAGGCGCCCTCATCAAATTCGGCCAAATTGCCTTCAATGGTTTTGGAATCGTACAAACTTCAATATTACGATATATATAAATAAATTGTGTACCATAAGTACCTTTTTCTTTTTTTTTTTTGACGTGATAACGTCTTATAAATCAACTAACACCGGCTGCACGCACGAAAAAGCATGACTCATTGTCACGTTCCGTCTGAGCCGAGCATGCAAGCGAGAGTGCGGAACAAGCGATAGAGAGACACGATCGGCCTAAGCGTTCGGCATGTGACACGTCTATCTCTCTTATACTCCATCGGCCGATGCGTCCGAGTAGAAGAGAGACAGCGGCCGCATACAAACTACACGTGAACTGTTTTGTCAACTGTTTATAAAGTGAAGTGAAAAGTTAATGTGGTTTCCATTGTTTATTACAACAATTTCAATTAAGTCCTTCTTTGTTTTATAGAAAATAATGATAATTCAGTGATAATAATTCAATTCAATTCATAAATGTATGCAATTTTTCATCAACGTTTTCTTAGGAAGTTATCGCGTAAATTTTTGTATATTCTTTAATAAGCATACTTTCGTTGTCATAATAGAATTTTTCAAGAAGATCAAAAACTGTCATATGGAATTCAATGTATTTAATTACAAAGATTTAATAATTTTCATTATACGATTTTTAATTGTTGCCATTACGCATTTGAATGTTGCAAATTTAAATGCTATTACCTCGACTTTAAAGACTGGCAGATTCATAGAAATATAATTCCACTCTTTTCGTACTACCAAATTGTTCAAAAGATAAACATAATCCATTACTAAATCAAACGTAGGGCATACCTTCCGGTTTTATAAAATTGAAATTTTGTCAGTCCATCTTCATTTACACACACGATAACATCTTAATGTGGGGTACACCTTTTTTTTTTAACCGCGTTAATATTAAAATCCCATCAATCGTTCAAATTAAGGATTATAAAATAGATAGTCAGCGAAATCAAGGAAATTTCACCGGCCTGCGCTGGCGCGGCGCGCGGGCGGCGGGGGGCGCCCGCCGCGAAATGACGTTCGTTTCGGGACGAGCTACGTCGGCCGCCGCGCTTAATTGCTCTATTGTTAATTACGTAACATTTCGACGTCGGCCGCGTCGCATCGAGCGCAATTCCTATTAAAACTGCCGTTATAACTATTAATTTTGGCGAGCGTCGCGAGAGGGACAGAATTTGTGTGCATGAATGTGAATTATCTGTGGTGTCAAAGCCGTCATTGCGTTTGACGTGTGCCCGTTTAGCGGATTCTAGGGATACGCGGCAATTCGCTTTCATATCATATATGACAGATTCGATATCGAAAAATACTGTAGAGAATATTTGGTCACAATAAAAACGAAATATTACGATTTTTTGAAGTCATTGTTGGGTAGGCGCTTTAAAAAAAATGAAAATGTCACGGATTTCACATGCGCTCGAGGAAAATTTTTACATCACAAATTGATGTTATCTATACACAATAAAATAGAAGAGAAAAAACACATCAAAGTCTGATGGGTATCAGAAACGTTGACAGAGTCCACTTCATTCATGGGGAATTTTAGAATTCTTATCCATCTGTCTGTGAATTTGTTCGTGAACTCTTCAAAACCTACTGGATAGAATTCGATGAAATTCGATGCGGTTATTGTTTATACTTACTGTGCCGGCGGCTCCGCCCGTGTGTGCTACTGAATTGTTGTTTAGATTTTTTTTATAACTAAAGTGAAAGTTTACTTGGGTATGTTAATAATGAGATAAATAATAATAAGACAAATATTTTTAATTTAAACGTACTTTTACATGCTATCGCGAACTTTTTGTAGATCTTTAGAAGATATACAAACATATAATATATAGAACATATAACTTAATTTGATGTACCTCTTATGATTTATTCAGCGTAAGCAATTTAAGCCTCCATTTTCCAACTTGATTCACGACTATCGTCACTGTTTATTTCTTACGTTGCTTTATATAAAAAATATATCCTAAAGTTACCAGATAAATTAATTATGAATTTAATAAAAAAAAGATGTGAATCGGATAAGTGGCTCTCGCGTGCAAAAGACATAAACAAACAGACAGAGGGACGTTGAGTTTTATAATATGTATCGATATAAACCTTTCGATTTATATCAATTAATGTTGTCTTGTACACACTATAGGTTTCACATTTATTAAGCATAGAATACGAAATTTTATTATAGAAATTTTCAGCTCTTATTTCACTCCTTTGTCAGTTTTCAAAAAATGCTGATTGAGGTTTTTCATTACATGGAACTACTGCCCTAAATTTTATTTTTGTATGTTATATATAGAATTTAGAATTAAAAAATATACTTATGATAATTGATATATAGTAAGATGCTAATTGACCGTAAATTACGGTTTATTTTTTTTATGTCAGAGATATTGGAAAAAACAGAGAGTGCAGCTTACTGAATGCCCAGAAAAGAGAAATTCGGGTGTCATAAATGTTAAAAGTACTATTAGTTAAAGCATTATAAGTGGTTGATAAAATTTTGTCAGCTCAAGATGAAGATCGTAGCACCATTTTAGCGTTGTTGGGGTTCTTTATGAGCTTTTGAATCGATTAATATTTCACTTCTGTTCTCTTAGTTTACCTTTTAAGGATAATGATAATAATAGCTGCGGATAGTGATGGCTCCATAAGATTGATGGCAAATTACTTGCTCAGGCAAGTATTATATCCGAAATCTTACCTATAAATAAATGGGTACCACAAGATGCAATACTTGGGCTAACTCTGTTTACTTTAAAAATCGCCGACTTAATTGACAGTGTCAAAATATTTAAATATTATTTACATGCCAATGATGTAAAGGGTTATGTTTCATATAACCCTGACAAAACACGAGATGCAATAAATTTGTTAAATTAGGACTTAATAGCACATGAAAAATGGACAGGCAATAACATTTTAATACTAAACCTTAAAAAACCAAAACATCTGATTATTAGCAGCGAGAGTAAATACTTTAAATACTCTCTACATAAGCTTATACAAGTTACTACTATTGGGAGAGTGTACATGAGGTTTGGAAATCTTTAGGTTTTTTAATATACAGTCGATTTCACCGAGACAATTACATACTTCAGCCTGTTCGCAATACTTTTTATAAATTAAAATTATGAATTTTCTTTGAGCTTCTTAAACAGTGAACTTGGAATCAGACTTGTGATTCTCTAATGCTATCTAAGCTTGAATATGTTGACTCAGTATTTGGATATTTCCATCTAATACGCATTAAAACTGTAATTCATCAAATTCAAAATGCATGTGCGGTAGTCACTTCAACTATCGCATATGATGCTCTATTAATAACAATAACCTTCTAAACTTAAATGTTCGTCGTAAGCTTTATTTTATATACTTGTTGCTTGGAATAATCGAAACACAACAGCCTAAATATATTTATGAAAAAAATTAAAGTTTCTGAATGCAATGTCGGACATGACGCGCATTTAATCAGTGGCGCGCACATTACTGCCGCATCCCATGGAAATTTTCGTTTTACAGCTATTATAAGTGTGAATAATATACAGTCGCACTTATTGAACTTTTAGTAAGCTAATTCTCTTAAAATTAATTTTAATATAATAATATCAGCTTTCCTTACAAAAATTAGCACATTAACACTCTCTATACCCTGTATCGAAAATAATATGTAATAATATCGTTTGTAATAAGATTATTTAGACCATATTAATTTTAATGATGACTATAGATTTATGTTAATTCATTGTCATTTAGTTAACCAATTTGTATTACCAGCCACACGGCTACCCATTTTGGTCTCCACTGAAAATCAGCGTTATAGTATATTTCAATAAAGTATATTAGATGCTAAAACTGACACTTAGTAAACCTTTTTTGACCAGTTAGACATGTATAAAGCATAAAATAATACGCAGTATAGTGACTGCTATACTGCAAATGTCTCCTTTTTTTTTTTTATTTGTTATTTCAGGTTGTGTCAAGTCAGGCTCAAGTCTAATTGTCAAATGTATCCATATCTATTCAGCGGTTAAAAAGTGATTGAGGAATGAATCCAAAGTTAGGAGTTTATAATACAACATATAACACTAGCAAAACTTCGCGGGCGTAGTTATTTTCTACAGAAACTCGTTACCTCATTGAAAATTGTAATTGTAAAATACCGATGACAATACAAACGAGAAGACGGCGGTGCCTTATTACGACAATCAATTAATTCGGCGTCGCTTTTATTGTCAATGCAAAAAAAAAATGAAAACGCAACTCGATATCTTTGTCAATTTATTGGGCGTTTCAAACGGTGAAGCGAACAAAATTATTTCGATTTTGCTATTTTGCCAGTCCAGTTGTCACAACAATTTGTAAGATAAGAGAAAGCGATTGTACAACGATGCGCATCCAAATTGATTGGTTCCAGATGGCGAGAGGCTCACGTCGGCGGTGAATTGAATCGTCCGACTTTATTTTTGTTTGATGACTGATTGTTCATTACCGGGTAATGAACTGAACGTGCAACAAACGTTACTGGCATATGCAGCTAATGACGTGTCGGTACATGCCGCGCGGCTGCTGGGCTTATTTAAAGGTAATTGAATGAAACTAATACGCAATGACGATTAAAGGGATCATTAAGGATAACACCATGATAAAACAGTTCACAAATCTGGTGCTCTGCACGACCTTCAGTTACACTGAAAATTAACTCATTGACAAAAGGAATGAAATAAAAGTAACGAATAAAAAACCAATCAGAAGATATTTCTTAATTTTAAAAATAAAAAAAAAAGATGTGTATACTTATGTCCACACGTGAGACGATATTTTTTACGGCGTGAATAAATACCATTTTTCTTTTTGGTAAGATGCAAAATTTTTTTTTTCATCGATCGACCCTCACAATATCTTTATTTTTTGTATCAGAATACGTCACATTAAATTGGTTATAAAATAAGTGTATGTACTGCTTTCTATATATATACAGTTCTGGTATCGTTAAACGTTAACTATACACCTATATATTTTCTATGAGAATAGGCTACATTATATAAATGTTGTCTAATACTGCCTGCATTTGTATTCTAGTACTCGGAATCCGAATTTTCTGTTACATCGCGTTACATATTCAAAATATACGCCGATCAGGTTTTGCTAATGCGTCTACAGAAATATAACTTCAAAAACTATTTTTAGTTTTCCTTAATTCAATAAATCTAATAAGTAAATGTAAAAATTAAAGTTACATTAAAAGTCAATATTAATACTCCCGCTCCCAATTGACGCAAGTCCTAAGTCTTGAAACGGTTGATATAAAAAAAATTGTAAGTCCAAAATATTTCATTATTTTCGAAAATTAATAAAAAAACATTCCAGATATTGAGTTAATCTTAAAAAGAAATTAAAATAAAGAAATATCTATATAGGTTCACAGGTGTCCCTTGTAAAAGCACTAAAGGCACCCATTAGCATAAATAGATTTTTTCATACAAATAAACAAATTTTGGAAACATTTACGCCACTTCTCCCTGGTGACCTGGGAAACATGTTTTTTACAATCTTCGACAGCCTCTTGTGGTGATGAAAATTGTTGACTGCGTAATTGGTTCTTAGTTGCTAGGTCGGGACTGTATGCAGGATTGCTCATAACTTATACGTTTTTCTCCATCAAAAGTTTATTTGTCTGTTTGACCGTGTGAAAACTGGCATTGTCGTGGTGAAAGATGATACGAGGTTTGTTATTTTTATGGAATTTGTCAATTACTTCCGGCAAACAAATGGTCGTGTGCCAAACACTATTCACGGTACGACAATTCTCCAAAGCAACAGCACTAAAAAAAAAGAAGCACTTTGGTTGCGCCACTTTAATTGGTTTCGACTCATCTCGATAGATCTACACGGACCATCGCTGCTTTGTTTTGAGAGCGTATCAATAAATCCATGTTTTTCTACCTATTATTATGTCCCACACCAAATTTGACGCCCCTGTCTTGAATCCGTTAACCATGTCATTGCGACAAGTAACGCCGTCCGTTTTTTGAGCCTCAATCAAATTGTGTAAGATCTAGCGCAAGCACAGTTTTTTGATACCCAAGTGTTTGTGTAGAATTGATTATATTTAATTTATGCCTATGCGTAAAGATGCCCGAATCTCATGGTAGGTCACATGCCTATCTGTTTAGATCATATGGCGCACAGCATAAATGTTTTGTTGTTCACAGAGGTGACCGGGCTACTATCACAAAATCCTTCACTGAGATTGACACAACCGCGTTTGAATTCTGCAAACCAGGTATAAATAATTGTCTTGCATGGTGCTTCACCGTCAAAAGCAGTTCAAAGCCCGGCGTAGCAAAGTTGAGCCGTCAAATTACAATTGAAATCGAAGACTGAATAATCGATTTTTTTTGTAAAAAAAGGTTTTAATTTTCTTTTTAATTTTAAATAAGTTAGGAACGTTTTCTAAAAAATGATCTCTTTCAATAACGTATATTTTGACATCATATTCATTCCTTTATTTCAATAATCGAGGACACTAGGTCCCTGTTACACTTTTATTGAAAATGAGTAATCTACTGAAATGATCGAAAAAGCATTTTTACTGCTAAAAATAGGAAATATCGGCGCATGTTTTTTTTTGTGTTTCATACATAGTTATAATGTAACTACTATTTTTTTTTAATTATTTGCACAAAATTATTTGTTCGATAACGGAGGGTTTTAACTTTATCAGACTATGTATGTTCATCACTTCCCGTGTAGCTTCCAAGTTACTTAAAAAATTTGGACAAATGAAGTGTCTTTAGCCGCGTCTTAAAGATTCACATGTCATACGTTTCATGAAATTATATTAAATCCACCGTGGTAGATATCACGTGCATTATACCGTAAACAACAAAAAAATGACAATTATGTTTAGTTTGGTATTAGATAAAAGGTTTTAATTTCAAAATTTTGCAAATCCATAATACGTACATTAAAATATATATCATTGTTCTAAAATTAATAAAAATTAAAATTAAATACGAATGTAAGGATACCGATTTGAAAGATGCAGAAACATTCTATAAAATTTAATAATACACAGAAAATTATTAATTACATCTCTCTAACACTAACATACTAAATAGCAATCAAAATATTCTCAAATTTATTTATAAGCAAAAGAATATGTTAGAAAGAGACAAATGGTATCTTGCGATTTTTTCTTCAACACCACCTCAACCACCTGCGCGTACAGCTAAAGCGGCACCACCGACAATAGTATTATCGGTGGTGCCGGCTAGAGCCACCAAATACTCTTATTTTTATCAACGGATAACCCAGGATTGTGCATTACACACTACGAATAAAATTTTTTTTCCTAAGTTATGTGTGAATTTAATATTAAATATTATTTTCAGTTTTAGTACAAATGCACATTTAATAATTAAGTATAACATTTTTAAGCCTTTTTATCAATAATTTGTTTCCATTTAGGTAAAGCCGTGATTTAATTGTTGTAAAAATAGTATTTATCTTTTTTTCACATTAATTTGACTTTTAAATCATTTCCAATAATATTTTATGACTTGATTTTTATTTTACCCCCTTCGTGTACATAAATCCAACGTTACTAGAAGCAAATAAATGCAGTGAAAATACTGAAACTAAACAAAGTATATTGCCATGATGCATTCCAGATGAAAGAAATCAAGAATAAAAAAAAATAAGTTTTAAAGCCACAATGTCTTCATTAAGGCACCGAAGAGTGCCCAATGCTCTCACGCATCGGCGGTGACATGTCGCGCCAGATGTCCTCCACCTGTGTATTAAGAGGCGCATAGAACACTGTGCAGCTTTCGCTTTTCCGGCTTTACAATATACGAATAATGAGTTGCGTTGAAATAATTTTGAGAGAATTGCGCCACTACGAACCTATTTCTCGACTGTTTTATCCATACAATGTATTTTAATGACGGCGCACTCAAAGTATTGCGTTGTGCTGTTTGCTTTACGACTACAGGATTCCGGGAAGAGCCAATGCGAAATGACACTTTTATTTACTGCCATTAATCTAGCAAAGTACGCGGGTTGTTTATATCGTGTACCTAGTTTAGTCGTAAAATATAGATATATAAACCTACATAATGCATTGCTTGTATAACCTCCAAAGTTCATTTCGTTTACAAATATATTATTTTGCTGAACTATCCCATACCCTATGTTGAAAAACAATACCGCTACATTTAACCGACAGACTCCGGAGTGGGATGTGTGGGGACGATAGGAACGAATGTAGGCGCAAGGAAATACTACGGATTGAAATTACTTAACAAGGGGTTTCGATTTCAGGAAAAAATGGGGTGGTGTTAGTAATTAGCAAAGAGCCATAAGTAGAGACAAATATAGTCGTAGTTGATTGATCTCGGCCGGCGAAAGGGCAATCAATTGAAAAAATACATCCGTTTGCTGCTGTACTTCGAAATCTCGGGAAGGTCGACACCGACTGTGTACAACATACCAGTGTATTCCATGAAGCAAGGTTTTAGCAATGTATTCGTTTACGAATAAAATCGTTTTATCCTAACCGGTTCATGGTCAAGCCAAATGGATATACTTTAATAAGTTATGGTTTATGCCCAGAAGACAGGTAGTGGCTTTACTTTCGAATAACCCGAATATGAACGGGTCACGGGTCATTTTTATGTTTGCCAAATATTGATCCAACAGTTTTGCATTAAGCGTTCTAACATAAGAAATGGCTATAATAGTATGATTTAACATACACAAAATGGTGTATTTATGTTAAATCATACATACATACACCTGATTGGTGTCAAATCAAAATATTCTACACGATGTCATTACACTTACATCGGTGTAACATCGTTCTGCGGCTCAAAGCTCCTGACACCGACAACGTTACAAGCTACGTCGAGGCGGCGAGTGCGGCGCAGTAAAGCGGCGGTCCACTTCGCGCGAGAGCTCGGCCATTCTTCTCCTCTCAATATGACCGAGACGTGCCCGAGATGCAAAACCGCAGACCGAAGATAGACGTATGTTCCTGGAGACATGTCATCACCATAAATAATGCATGTTGTCCGCGCCGCGCGCCTGAATTATTCAACGTTGACTGTCATTTTATTAAATTTGTCGTTTCATGGGGACATTACGTACGGGCATTTTCAAGCAGTTACGGAGCAAATAACATCAATTTTCTTGCGTCCAGTCCTCGTTCTGTTGCCATCGCTTGTGTCAATATACTTGTCAATGTGTGTAGTGAATGGTTTACTTAAAACACTCACTCGCACAGGTCATCAGATGTATTGTGTAAGAACACCTACGGGTGTATAGTCTATCGCAATCTGCGCGATTTGTGATGACTTTCTTGGATTCCAACCGCATTAATTGTTTACTTTGTCTTAAATAAAATTTAATAATATTCATTAAACTATGTTTTATTTTGGCTTATAGTAAGTACATGGACACCTGAATTATTAAAAAAATACTAAATACGTTTCATGATTGATGAGTTCCCAGTTTTTTTATTATTCCTTTTTTAATTTATTAAGCTTCCACAATTCACTGTTTAAATGTAAGTGAATATTCGGTGCAATTGCTATTCGTTGCAATTTTAGTGCTAATGCGAAATTTACGGTATATTTGCCTCCACTCTATTTAAACAAGAAGTTGTAATTTTGATGCAGATGCAGTTAAGTTCTATTTTTACTGCATAATTAATGAACGATTTTTTGGAAAATTTAATATCAATATACCACAATCATATAAAAATCATATAAATAAAAATATAAAACCCAGTAGCAAAATAATAAAAAAGGCCCTACTAATTCATAAACTTGAATAACCATCAAAAATGCCAAGAAACTAAAATCAAGTGTACACATTCGTCTGCTTGATTTATTGATAAAAATCATCATTTGCATCAATCTTGTATGTAACTGATTGATGCTAAACAATAACTGTATAAACAATGAATTTTATTGATCAATTTTGTCTACGCAAAATGAGACTGGAAAGCCAATTAAAATAGCAAACACGCACGAAGATTTTACAATTTCGCACGAAGGGACTAAAGATCCTCGCGAATATCTGACAAATAAAGTCGGCGAACCGCAAGAGCAGTTTCGAGTACCATCCAATTGAAAGGATGCTAAGCGTGTTACCGCAAGGGGACAGGAGTGTCCGCGAAATGGGTCGAGGGTCCGCGGCGCGCGGCCCGTCCTCGTTTTTAATTACGACCGCAAGGAAACCGTACGAGGCGTCTACGCACGACGGAATGTTACGGCGCGGCGTACGCACGTATTCATTAATTCCTACGGATTTTCTGCGAGAGATTAATTTTCGAGAAACTTGTACGGAACAAATTTAGAGCTTAGATGGCAAAGGGTCGAGAGATAAGCCTGCAGAGCCTTGAAAAACAAAATTTATTGCTTATGCTAAAATTATGTAATTAATTTGATGAGATCCAATCGTATATTACGCCTAAAAATACATAAGAGATGTAATATATCTCTTATATATAAAGACCACACCTCATTAAGGTACAAATACTTATATTCCCAAGTATGTATATCAACTGATTACATTTACTTATTGCATTCTTATTGTTTTCTCTCGATGCCCGCGACGCGACTGCCTTACTACTGCACAAGCGCTAAGCAGACCGGTGCTGCAATAGTGACCGCTGCTGAGTTCAACCTTTTTTGATGGTTGCATAATATCGTTAGAAAGTTATAGTAAACTTGATGCATTAACACTTAAATTTCCATCAAAATTTTTTTTCTTTCTTCCTTTCTCTCTTCCTTTTTGATAATTTAGACCTAATATTGAATAACTGAAAATAACTTAAAAGTTATTTAAACGTATACTTAGCTAATACGTGTACATAATAATAGTAATATTATATGTGTTTAAATGTGGATATTTTAAATTTAACCGATCACTCGTCGACATGTAGTTTTTTTTAAACGAACCTATCAATATACAATTTTTATTTACATGCAATAAATATAATAAAATATAATATATAATTTCATGTCTATCTCCTAAAAGCGTGAGCAGAGACTATAGATTTTCACATGGTACCATCTTTGCATATATCTCTTGCTTCACCGACATCCATCAATGTTTTCATGGACGCTCTTCGGTTTCGAGTATATGGTCTGCATAGGATTTTCTACGGCGACCCTGATAGATCTTATCATCACACATTCGCTCTGTTTGTCAGCCTACTTTCATTTATCCTTTTCAGATGGCCAAACCATAGAAACATACCTTTTTCTGTTCCAGTCATTACGTCTGCCCTCTAACCACACCGCTCTCTAACATCACTGTTTCTACATCTATCTTTCCGAGACACTCCACACACGCTACGCAGCGATCGCATCTCCACTGCATTGATCCTACTTTCATTTTTCTTCTGTCATACCCAACATTCGCTACCATACACAAGCATAGTGATCTGGACCCCATTACAGGTAGCTAAATATTTTGTAATAATAAGCAAGGCCCAATTCGCTTTATTTCCCGTATTAACTCTCCTCTCGATACTCTATCATGTTTACCATTATTTGCTAAGAGACTACCCAAGTATACAAACTCTTTCACTTGTTTGACCCTATCACCTTCTATGTATATATCGCATTCAATCCTGCTTTCTTCTCATAAATCAAATGTAATAGGCTATAATTTATGGAGGTATCTGTGTCCTGTCGTATTAATATTTCAAGTAAATTTGTATATGTTTACATATTATGTAATAATTACTATTTATTTGTACAAATGCTTACATAAAAACTTACCTGAACTCTGTACACTTATCAACGGTCTTTGTTTTATAGGTCTTGAGACACGTCTATTTTATTAATGACTTCTCTATATACGTTACACTAAATAAAATATTTTGGTGATTTTAAGTAGATGGGAGGGGGGAACATATAATATATAAAATATACTGCAAAATAACTAGAATATTAAACTTTTTTTTCAGTTATTATACTTATACATTTGATAAAGCGTTGCTATTTTAGTTTTTAGTTTGGTAGCTAAAAAATTTCAACGAGACCCTATTAGTTAGGCTCTGCTTCCTGTCCGTTCGCCCGACCGTCTTTCCATCTATCACAGGGCTGTGTCTTTTGAAACGTAATTTTCGTAGAGTATGTATTACTGTATCCCTTTAAGAACAAATAAACACCTAAAAAAAGGGTTGACTCTTCAGGCCATCCGTAAAACTTCCCACTATGATATTTATTAATGTGTTTTTAAGGTCTTTAAGCTAAAAAATGTAATTATCTCAAACCTAAAAGAATTAATTACCTTTAAGCTTTGCGAGCTCAAAAATTCGACAATACAGTATAGGGTACTCCTGAAACTCTTTGCTGTTTCTAACCTCAAAATTTTCAAAAATGTATCTAGCAGTCAATTATTGATTTTGAGATCAAAAAAATTAATATTTGTGCTTTTCCAAGATCCACGAGCTCAAAATAATATAATTTTAAAACGTTTTCAGCTCTTCGTTGTCACTCATCTGAATTTATTTAAATAAAACATTGCTTTTTTTTAATTTTCAAACTATGCTATATCTATCAAACGCGTTGTTCGATCTTGTTCTACTTTACGGCATTTGACGCAGTTTTTTAAGCAAAATTCTTTTTTCCGAAATCTTCGGAACCGAAAAATGAAGTTGGCAACTATCAAGGATGCTTTCTAAGCAGAAGAGCTCATTAGATTTTGGAACTTACCGGTACAGTATTTAAGATTTATTACATAAAAAAATATTTTTTGATATTTTTTTAAGCAGTCATCCACACACATACGCATGTACATACACACGTACCCACATACGCGGGCGCGTCTCGCGAAAAATGGTCAAAATAGATACCTAAGGGCGTAAAACATTAAGTTATGATGAAAATTCTACTTTTTAAAATCGAACTGACAACAATATCTTCCCAATTTCTGAAAGTTTTTCAATCCTCATATCGTGAAGTTAATAATATAGATTTTTTTTTCCCAGATTAAATTATGTCATTTTTATTGAGACATCTTAATAATGGGTCTATTTGCGTCTCATTTGCCTAGAACTTTGAATTGGACTGACAACAGTATCTTCCTAACTTCAGAAAAATTTACAATTGTCATAGCGGTAATTTTAAAAATCGCTATTAATTTAATATTTTAACTATGATATCATTAGAACACGTGATTCGAGTTTGATCAGCTTAAAGGCATTCGACGCAGTTTTCTAAGGACAAAAATGTGACGGAGCTCCAAACATCAATCTATAAAGAATTTCACATGTTATTTTGAAAAACGCATTTTTTTCGTAATATTTCCTTAACGACACCTCTAAATATTCTAAAAAACACTTTATGAAAAATTTTACCATCAGTATCTGTTGAACAAATAAACCGGTTTTAATGCATTTAGCAACGATCATCTTTGTTTTTTAAAGAGAACAATTGGATAGATTTTGAATTTTATCGGTTAACCAGTTTACAAAATATTGTAAAAATGAAACACTTTTTAAGAAATTTTTCCCCAACGTTTTCTCTTGAACAAATAAACCGATTTTTATGCAATTTGCAGACGTTGATTCAGCTGTTTGAAGAAAAGAATTGATTAGCTTTTGATACTAATCGGTAAAATAGGTAAAAAGTTTAAAAAAAAATTCTAAAATATTTATTTTTATGATTCCTGAAAATCTACTAGCGAAACTGGTCTGAAGTTTCAGGAAGCCTAAATTGATTTGATCCTTTTCGAATGTCGCAAACTTTTAAACGTTGTTTAAAGCTTTCATTTGTGCTTTTATTTTTTAAAAAAATATAAATATGTATAGAAATATTTCTAACTGGTTATATTTATAATATACTTATAACTTGATAAAATGGTGTTATTAGTTACATAATTAAATCATATCAGATCCTAGAATGTCTTTGTATAACAGATAAATTTATAAATCTATATAATGTGTTTCAAAATGGGTCGCCAATTTGAAAAGGATATCAAATATAGAAGATACACTTTTAAAAAGTATTAAGAATAACCTTATACGTTTTTTTCTGCACTCGAATAATGTTCACCCTCGGTTTAACAGCCATTTAACGTAAATAGGTTTTCTTCCGATAATTTTTTATTTTAGCACAACACTTAAAATTTCAGCGGGAAAACCGTTTTTAAAGTTTAAAATATAATCAAAATAGTTCGACTATATATCGTGATTAAATTTTTTTTTAAACTACACACTTATGCATTAAAAAATCAAAATGTTTTCCCCGTAAACGAATCAAAATTTATATCGATACAAATCACATTCTCGTTGTACAACAAATATGAACTAAAAAAAAATACTCAATAAATATGCCCTCGGCAAACAGCTAAGCTAGGAGGGTACGTCTGCTCTATTGTATGTATCAAAGAGATTTCCAAGTGGCATCGAGAGCGCTGAAGCGGGCGCGGCCGAGCGAGCGACACGCGGGTCAAGTGTACATTGCTGCCTGCGCGCCTCCGTAAGTGACGGTCACTGTGTAGCAATGTATCGCGAACTACGATATAATGGCTGTCGAGAAAAAGGCAAGTAAGTGACCTAAAAATTGTTTTAAACGCTACCGCGGACAAGAAGAATATGCACGATACGGCTTCGTATTTATACCGGTTCGATAAAGTATGATGACGTACATTTAGCATTACACAAGCAAAGTTATAACTTTATGGTTTTCTGAATGGTTTATATGTAGTTCATGCACATTAAAATGAAAAAATTAATAAAATATGTGATGACAAACATAATAAAAAATGATTGAAAAATATGGAATTGTAAAAAAATACTTATAGAGAGTATCAAAAAATTTAATATTTATAACTATTAGCCTTTAAGTTTAGACTGAGACTCAGATTTTGAAAAATTATTTTCAAATTTAGACACTACTCAAAATTTGTATTGTAAAGATATATTTGGATATTTCAAAATCATTCAAATTTTCGTTTGGATTAAATTCTAATAACGTCTTAGAACTCAAATTTTATTCACTTGTAATTATCTCATTGATTTTATTCTTGAAAATATATATGAATTTGTAATAAATAAGGGTGAATACAAATAAATAAAAGCTTTCCAAGGCTTATTCCAATATTAAATCTTTCAAGTTTGCACTCATTCACTTTGTTTCGTAGAATCGTATGACCCTTATACATAATAATAATTGTCAGCCGATGGAGTTAGTAGCTATGCAATGGAACTCTAATATAATGAAAAGTACATCACATGAGACGATGTAGACCTAGCAATGGAAATGAAATGTGGGCAATACCAAATGTCAACAGCTATTTGCTAAACTCGGACTTATTTATCTATTTCAACGGCTCATATTTATCACAGACAATGACGACTATTTAATGTCGAGTCAGTTTTTTGTAACTCCGTTGCTGCGGCCTACCCTATAATCCTTTTTTTTATTAAATTAAGGGCCTCTTCCGTCGTCTCCTTTTAAACTCACTATTAACAGAGAGTCACTTTTAAAATTCATTTTACTTTCCAGGTCTTCCTTCCAAAGGTTTTTAGCCCTAACAAACGCTAAAAGAAAGACGTGGGGAGCAAAATTTATTTTAAAATTGCCCCTTTGTTACAAGTGAATTTATAAGGAGATGGTGGAAGAGGCCCTTAGAGACTTGAATCCTAAACCCTCCCAGTTGTAGGCCTATTGAGGACTGAGGGCTAATAACGACCACTATTACTAATGATAACATACGAGTCCGACCACTTAATGTTTAAGTAGTTTTATCCAACTCGACTTATGACCCAGTTCGTGACCGGGATTCAAAACCAGTATACACTACTTCCAAACCTACGCTCTTGACCACTCGCCTACCGTAACTCAAGTGTCTAATGATGCAGTTGCAACCTTAGAATGGTAATTTTAACGACTAACAATGAAACTTTAAAAGAGTGTGACGCTCTCTGAATATATTACCTCGGATAGTTATTACAATGCCTTAATTTCAAACTAAACCGTCGCATGTTTTAAGTTTGGCTATTTACATTAAGAAGTTCATCTTTTTTAATTGCACATTACAAACTAAACAAAAAGATTGTATTAATTTTTTTTTTTTTTTGCTTTTTAATGTGTTACAAAAAAAGTCAGATTTTTATTTATTTTGGGAACCGTTGGTAACCAAAAGAACCGTAAAAATTGCGCGTTATAGACTTTCACCGCTTGTCATCTATTCATGCAAAAAAAAAAAATATATATGGTAAAACCTGGTGTTTAAATTTAATTCCAACACACGGCCGCCTTTTATTGAAACCGATTGCGTCTTATATCTCCTCGCCCAGTAGTCGCCGTGGGCCACCTATTTGATGTAGCAATTAAGACTGCGGCCGCGCCTGGAACGAATGGGGGTCTCCCGGCGAACGAATCAATCTGCGGCAGCGCGCGGCCCCGTTCTGTCGCGACAGTCGATCGGATTTATCGCCAGGACCGAACGGTAATTTTGAAATTTCGTTGCCTGTTGTACACCATTCAAACGCGACGGTCCGTGACTGAAGTGCTCGCGCTATTAGTGGCGTTCCTTTTTTTTTTTGCCGACGCTGAGTTTTTTCAGTAGGATTCTGTAATACCTAAACGGCGTTTATGGATTTGAGTAATATGTTTTTATATGGAAATTTAGTCAATAGTCTATCTTTTTTGTTCGTTTATGTTTTTCTTTCAATTTCATTCAATAACGTTATTGCTTAATTTTATAAACACTGAACGGTTATTATTGGTGGCATTATTTAATATAATGTTGATTTAAACCGGCTGATGATGAGAGTCCAAAAGATGAACGAATTAATTCCACCTTAATGAACGTCGCCATTTCAAAAGAGTTAATTTCATTATTTATCTGTAAAATGAGATTATAATTACTGAATTAAACCTGCTTTTGCCCGCAGGTCTGCTCGTGTGGACATCGAATGCATTCGTTTATTGTTTACGTAGACCGTTTTCGTTGTCAACCGTAATTCTGATTCCGATTCTGTTTTTGATTCAAGTTTCAATCTTCATTCTTGATCCGGATCCAAATTCAGCTTTTCATCCCGATTCTTGCGCTCTCGATTCGAATCCCGGTCACGGTCTCAATTTCGGTTCCGATCTCGCTCTCAAACCGAACCCAAAGAAAACGAACAAACAAACGCACATTCTTATACATTATATTCAATCGAAATCGAACATTTGACAAAACGCACGCTCGTCAATTACGCTCACTGCTATTAAATTTACTACATATGAACCGATGTTTAATGCTTCAATGGAGGAGTCTTCACCACTTCGCCGAGTGCAGCAGTCGCTAGTACACGTAGTAGGCGGCTTTTCGCGAAGCTCTCGTCGCATCGGTTCCATCTCATTAGGAATGCTCAGCCGGCGCGCCCGCCGGTGCGCCGTGATTAGGCCGTGCAGACGCCGCGCCCCTGCCCGCGCCCGTGCCCGCGCCCGCTGCCCGCGCCGCCGGCCCGCTTGCCAAAACCACTTCAACTTTAATCGTGTGGAGCTTGTTACCGCCATAACGGGCGGAACTCCCGAGATTTGATAACACTCCTGCTACCTTAACTTCCACCGTTACACCAACTGCTACTTTTATACGTTTTCTACAATACGTTTCTCCAAAATTAAACTAATTGACTTACATCTCTAACAAATTTTATTAAAATACATTAAATCACTAAAATAGTAAAAATTAAATTGAAAAGTATAGAAGATAACTATTCATAACTATACTTCAACATTCAGACATCAATTTCATTAAAACAGATAGCTCATATCTAATTATTATTAAAGTGCTCAAATATTCTCACCAATTAAAACACTAAAATACTTTATTACGACTTTAACTTGTTATAAGAAACCCACATGTCAAAACATAATGTTTTGATAAGTCATTTCTTTTTAAAATGGATTATTATACCTTATTTTTCCCCATTAATGAGAAAAAGGAGAGATTGAAGTATTCAACTTTTATTTTACTTTGACCTTCTTGGCGGCGAAGATAGAACGAAATAAAGATTTCAGATATTACGATCAAAGAGACCCAATTTAACGAATTTCAAAATTATAACTTACTGGGAGATTACTCACAAGTATTTTATCACGACAGGCAGACAGTGTGGTGAGTTCCAGGTTTTGTCATTGATGAATTATCTCGAATTCTAAAGTTATGTACTATGTACTTGGCGAATGTTAAAATTCACATCTCTGTGTTAACATAAATATTTTTTTCTTCGAATGCGGAGAGTATACGAGAACAATTTATTCTACTTCTACTTTTATGTTATTATTTATTTTATTTCTACCTTTACGTCTTATCACACACATACACCGGGTTTTCTATATTTAAATATATTTTATGGAATCCTGTAAGTGGGAATGAAACTATAAGTATCTTGTAGAGTCGCTTTATTAGCCATCTGTAATTCTGGAAGAATATCAAATCGATATCAAAAAAATTAATATACTTCTGGCATACAGAATAGATGAATTCATAGTACTGACTGTCCCACAAAGTGGCAGAGTAGCAGCTTAGATAAAAACATGGTGAATCCTTTTGCCAGTGGCGGTCTTAAAGGGCGGCGAACAGGGCAATCGCCCGAGGCCTCGCTCTTGCAGGGACCTCGCGCGACAACTCAAGTAGAAATCGCGGTCTATACACAGTAAAGTACACGTTACAACAATACTAATAAGTATCTAAATGGTTTCTCACTAATCTGTCACATTTGTATAAGTAAGTAAGATTGATAATTTCAAAATAAATAAATAATCGTTGAATAACAATTTTTTAAAAAAGTCGATAGCAAAATACAATTTTAAAAAATTATTGTTTTTTGAATATAGTTCTAGAAAAGTTATGTTTCAACATATTTAGGAATTTTTTGTCATATACTTATTAATTTTTTACTTTCTTTTTAAAATAACTAATTTGACTACAAGGACGATTCATTTTGCCATATTTTAAATTATTCAGAATATTATTCAATTTCTCACTAACACTCTCATAACAATGACATGCACAACGATGTGGTTTTGCGTTTTTTATTTTTTTTATTTGTAATGACGAATCAGTAAAGTTATTACTTTTTATCAGTACCAAAATTAATACATTACAAATAAAAGAATTGAAAAACAGTTGTCCCTACATGTGAGTCATCCCTAAAAACTTCCCTTTTAATGTTTATTGTATTTACAAATTATCTGCTTTAAAATTAAGTACTTTGCACAAGGTACAAGGACCTCGCAAAGATTAGGCCCGCACCCAGGGCCTAACAACTTTTTAAGCTGAGTCTGCCTTATGCTTTAGAAATGCAACTTTGCTTTATAATAAAAATGTATTAATATTATAACTTCGTTTTTTTTTCAAGTCACCAACTTTAAGTTAAAAAAAAATCGTTTTCGACGCCATTTAGATGAGAAGTCGTTTTAATTTCAAATAAAACATAAAATAATTATCATCTCCATCGAACGCAGATAAAAAAAGAATTCTTTCACTAAAGGTTATTAAAACTTTTCATCGTGCACCCAGATGTACTTACTATTTTGTATCAACCTAAGAAAAAATACTTAGGTCAAAAGATAATTACGTAGAATCAGTCGAGAAATATAATGATAATAATAAGCGGATCGTAACATTATTCTAATGAGGGTGGACTTTAGACGGGAGAGCAAGATTTTAAATATGATCGAGAACGGAACCAGAATTGGGGTTCGAGTTCAAGATAAGATCGATATAAAAAGATGAAAATTTATTCTACGTCTACGTGAAAAAGTAAGCATTGCATAGAATAAAAATATAAGAGCAAGTGAAAAACTGGGGAATCAACTACGCTCGATGACGAATATTTTCATACAATGGCACTACATATTAAATTTTTATTAAGTTTCCTTGTTCGTTGCGCTGCTTTGCTTTTTAAAACGGTAATGTGTATTTGTTTACTTTTTATTTTCTTTGGTTTTCTAAATATATTTTAAGCAGACGCGGTCATTATTTTACTAACTAAAGCTGAAATTTACCATTTAAACAAATTTATATAGCCAAGTTTTCTATACAAAAACTCTACATAGACAATAAACTTCCTTGTTAAGTGAATGTTAATAGAAAAAAAAAAAGAAATACTATTGTCGGCACTACACACTTTATTAGAATACCATAATTCGGCTATTCGCATATAAAAATTGGGGAAATGTCAGAAATGCATTAAACTACGAAAGCGGCGTTTCGACGATAAACAAATAGTCTCCCAAGAGCCGGCGCGCCCGCGGCCGCGCGGGGTCATCTTCGCCGAGGCGTTCCGCGGCTTATCTAGCCGTCTCCCGTTCGGCGATTTACCTGCAAAGAAAAAAAAACAAATACGTTAATTTATGGGCCTGGAGGCGTGCCATGCATCCTGACTAACCGTCTAAGCCGGGCATGTGACGCGGCGAATGAAAAAAGGTGGCGGTACTCGAGCCGGCTGAGATAGGTTTAGGTGCGAACAGACAATATAAAACCCATTTATATCCCGTCAAAGTGACGCGTGAGGCGTGCCAAGGCGTTTTCCAATACGCTCATCTATCATATCACGCGCCGCTCGGCATAATGAGCCCGCCCCCACCGCAGCGCCGCCGCCGCCGCTGCCCGCTTCCGGCTGAACTTCTTTTAGCGACCCCGAGGGAAATGTTGCAACAGTACCGCCGATCTACCGCCCGTACCACTCTGTCGCGAAGTGCGTTCGTCCTATACGATGCGCGAAGAAGGCCGATCGCATGTGTCAGATGGTCAAAAATAACGAACTCGTCGACATAATTTTCTACATTGAAAAGCACCAAAACCTACCTCTCATGACTTAAACTCGGTTCGATACGATATCAGTGTATGATAACGAAATTTAAATAAACGTCGTGCGTGTGAAATAAAAGCACGAGTTGGCAAATGGTTATAATCGGAACGTTTCAAAAGAAAATCATTTTTAAATATAGATTAGCTTAAATCGAAGCTTATATTAGCTTTTAAAACTGTAAATAGCTCTGTCACATGACGCCTGTGAGCTGACAGCCAACTGTGTTAGTCTCGTGACACGCGGACCGCGTTCACATCCAAGAAAATATAGAACTTCATTCCTGCGTACATATGAAAAAACAAACGCGAGACCGATGACTTGTGACGTTTACCGAAAATAACGTACGGAAAGTTTTAGTTATATTGGAACAAAAGTAGTGGGCGTTTTATTAAAGTCTGAATGCGATTCCGGCCACTGTTTGAAGCATATAGTAAATATCTAGAAGAAAGAATTTAAACAAAAATTATAAATGAAAGGAAAACATAGACGAATGTAAGGGATTATTTATTAATCGATTGATATGATTGGATTTGTAATTAACACAAAACACTTCAAACAAAACCGAGAGGACCGTCTAGTTATTTTAAATTAATATAATGACCAAATTAGAAAAGTATTTATTATATTAAAACTTAACTATGACGTATTTAAAGTTGTTAGTCTCAAATCGGTTTTACAACTATCTGGTCTTTTCACTGAAAACTTTTTCATAAGAAAATCCTTTGCGATTAACCTTTTTCTGTGTATTAAAACTTTATATATTAACTTCATGTATTAAAAACGTTGTGGTGTACAGCTTAGCTTTTAACTTGACCAAACAAATGTGTCTGTAGTCAAAAACAATAATAAAGACTGTTTCACTAGAATTGAATTTATATAAATCAAATAAATAAATATGTTTCAATCAAACATGACGATTAAGAAATTTGTTACGCAAAAAACGAGGAACTTGTTTGTTGAAGAATGCGAGTACAATTATTTTTCTCTTAATTTTTAGTCGCATTTGGACAATGGGTACAAATTGTTAAGTTAAAAGCAAACCGTTGTCTCCAATTACATCGGATTCGCCATAGCTATCCGTCAGGGCAATTAGATTAATCTCCTGTGAAAAGAGACAGAGCAAAAGCAGGCGCAATAATTACCAACGTCAACAGCATATCATTGTCTGTTCGTAATCGAATGTTTAGCTCATTTCACGCTCTTAAAATGCAAATACTTTATCCGTAAAACAAAAGAACTCTATCCGTAAAACAAAAAGAAGCGTTCGGAGGCCGAGCGCGGGAATACGAGTTTTATTTAATTTTTGCAGACTACTACCGGCCATTTACGACTACGGTTTCTCAATAAAGAAAAGATTATGTCCGGATTCGATAACAACGATCTAATCTCCAATCTAATCCGAATTTAGATCTTAATCAAAAATTCGATCCCAATTATGATCATAACCTATCTCTATTTGGAGTAACACAGTTTCATAGTGATGAAAGAATTATTGAATTCGGTCGAGTGGTAAAGGATCTTAATTAGCAATGAACTGACTGACATTCTTTTTTATAATACCAGTGTATTTGATTCATATAAAATACAGTTCAAGCTGAAACAATAAGCTATCCCTTAATCCACAAACATATCGGGCAAAAATAGTACTCTTCTAACGTTCGAAACAGGCGCCTAACTGGATAAAACAAAAAACTCGTTAATATGATGGAATTAAATTTCGCGACCGCAAATTTAATATTTATTGGAGTTGTCTTTTCATATTACAAATTGAAGTTTGAAATAGGCGCTCGTGACAAATTTTAATCACATGACGGCGCACGCCCGACGCCGATGTAACGGTCCCGACCTGCGTCACGCGGTGTGTCTCCGTGACGTGCGCCAGCGCCGGTGACGTGATGGCCTCGGCGACGATCTATAATAAATCACGGAATATTTCTATTGCAACTAGTGATCGTGTCTACGCAAATAAATTTACATCTACACACACTACGTTCTAGCATTCAAGGTACAAACTCCCGGTCAAACGTTCTAAATCTAAAAAATTATACAGATACATCGCTTGGCAATGAAGGTAACAAGTAATAATACAATCATGTAATAAATCATTTATAACAGACAATAATATTTTTCCCTTTAATAACACATATATTGAAAATATTTACTATACAATCCTTATGTGGCATTCATAAATATAAAATAACATTATGTCAATATCTCCTTTTTTCTCTTTATCTCTCTCTCTCTCTCTCTTTTCCATTTCCCTTGATAAATTTACTGAATTTTCAATGCTAGACTGAAAGAAGAATTATGGCAATCCGAATAAAATAAATGCGGTGCCAATCTTTGTCGAAATATTATGTGAACTATTTATATCGCCCGATCACGCCAACAACTATGTTATCATCATCGATTTACATCCCGTCCTGGGCTCGGTTCTGATACCGGTCCCAATCTTAATTCCGATCTGCGTCTGAGTCTCGATGTCGGTCGTGTAGTCATCCGTTGATCCCGCCCCTAGTTCTCCCTTAGATTGAGGTTATTAACAATGGATCAGTGTGAAGAAGTAAATTATTCGTTCTATATTAACAAGAGTAAAGTCGCGGACAAAAGCTAGTATATATTGAACCTGGCTAGACAACGTATTTCCATATTAAAAAGATAATCCTGTAAATTGAATCAGAGGTTCTCAAATTATAAGCGAGAAGGGAATAAACAAACAGAGAGACGTTGTGTTTTATAGTAGATAAAGATGTTTGAATTTCGCTATCAATACTACGATATACGATAATGATCATCGTTCTAAGTCAGACGGATTTCAAAAAACTACATAAATCACTAAATCCTTGGATGATTTTTACGTTTTTAACGAAAAAGACATTTGGAATTCCTGCTGTAAAATAATCGATTCAAGATATGTTAGTAATAAAGTCGACATTTCTCTTATGCAAAGGATTTACGTCGACTTGAGTAACATAAGCACTTCTTTCATACAGGCAGGGAACATTTCACTGTGAACGACAGACTGACGCATCTATTTACAATTTCGATATATATATATTGCAAGTACACGAATTTATGAAGATACAAAAGGATGTAACACTAAAAACCCATTTGATTTTTTTTCATAATACGAAGAATCAAACATCGTATCGCGCAATTAAAAGCAAACAGTGGTGTTAAAAAAAAGAGCAGCTGGTAATTTCCGACTTCACAGACCGCGCACGTCGCAATAAAAAATATAGCTCATACAGTGAGTTCAGTACAAATATGTCGATCGCGTAAACAGGAAGTGCACGATTTGAGATTGGTATTTTAATAAAGCGCTCATCGTTCAGAGTGGAAAAAAAACCGAGTTAATTGTTTTAGATTTTCATATCGTCGACAAACAATGGTTAATGCTAATGAAAATACCTGCCAAAGAGAACAAACGTAAAAATTGTTTCTGTAAAGTGTCTTAATGTTGCTACAAAAAGAAAACTGCGAAAAGATTTTTGTTTAAATTATCCAAATAAATTATAACTTTGAAACGTATTGTGACTATATTACTTTTCATAAATCGTTCAATAATTGCCTACGCATTTGATGCGGTCCATTTAAAATAAATCACTAAATGTTTCACGTTTATAATGTTTCATAACACTCCAATCGAGTTAGTGATTTGAGTCGGTAGAAAAAGCGCTGTTTTATCGCCGCGCGCCGACCGCTACATCGATACCGTGATCGATGTAGCGGTATCGGAATTGAAGGCGGCACGGGGAGAGAAAGATTGAATGCCAGGACTGCGATTGATGTTTGAACAGAACCGGATGTTGTAACCGAGCGCTGGACCGGGATTACAATCCAAAGCGTGACCGGGATCGACATCAAAAACGATATCGGAACCAGAATGGGATTGACACCGAAATTGTGGAAAATAAACGAACGTCCACGCAGATAAAGACGCGGGCAAAGGCTAGTATCAAATAAAAATAAAGAAATATACACATTTGGATAATGGCACGGACTGAACAAGTGACAGATGTTACGGGGAGCGGAAGCGTCCAGTAAAGTGACATCAGAATAATGTATTGACTAAAGCCTACACTACATGCAAGACGTATTTAAACAATTTTATCTTTAAAATATTTATTTTTTGAGAATTTGGAGGGAATTTGTTTGCGACAATGGGTCTCGGTCGACGTGATTTTTTTAACTATAATTTATTATAATTACAAAGAAGGTTTAAACCTTCAAAAATGTTTTGAACTTTTGATTCCTGCTTATGTTGAGTCTGTTTCTTCACGAACAACAGTTTTTAATTGTTTTGCTAAGTATAAAAGAAAACGGCGAAGCTTGGAAGATGAAGCGATGCACGTCGGCCGCCAAACGCAATCGCTCAAGAAAATGTTTAAGCGGTCAAAAAATTGATTCGAGACAACCGAAGTGTTATACGTTTTCAGCTTGAGCGAAATCCAGGTACTGGATCAAAAGTGATGTAACCCATTATTAATTATCATCTTTCTCTCCTTAAGTGTTGTTCGAGATGGGTCCCGCATGAACTGACCGATAAGTGGAATTCGATGTATGTAAGAGAAAAAACGTACAATCCTTAAACAAAGCGACAATTCACCGTAGGGTACTTTGAGAATGAACCAACACCAACAAAATGTGATCGTGCGCGAAGCACACAGAAAGAAACGGTCGCCACGTTTTTCTGTTAGAACGAACAGTCATACTGCTACATTAGTGCTAAAGGATAGAAAAAACAGTTAATTCTGAGTGATATATGACAGTCTATGCCGCAGCGTATTATCAGCTTGGTGTGACAAGCGATCGAATTCACGGATCCGGCATCTGCTTTGGTACTACGATACCGATGCGCCGCACACGTCCGCCAGAACACTTATTACTTTAATTCCAGAAAATGATTACCCTACCTCATTCACCATATTCCCATGATTTAGCAGCATAAGATTTATACTTGTTTCCGAAAATCAAAGGAACAATTTAAAGGCAACAGATTTAAGAGCGAGAAAGATGTACCTACTAGCCAGTACCTCAGTAATTTTTAGATCATGGGCAGCCGCCCATAATCTAAAAATTTCTGAGGTATCTATCTGAAAAAGTTTGCTAAGATATATTTTTCAAGTGATCTGAAAGCATGGAAAAGCATATACATATTCAGGCTGAATACTTTGAAAAGATAGATATTAGTAATAAATAATAATTATTATAATTTTTGAGTATCTAATTTTTTGCATAAACCTTGTTTTTTAGAGATTTTAGAAATTTCTATTTTTTTGTCATTTGATGGAAGATAAGTATATAGATTTGACACAAAAAAAATGTAATTTTTATTAACAGTCTAATAGAAACGAAAGTCGCTGTATACTACCTGTACGTAATTTATTTGAAAACGTTGAATTATTTTATATTGTACCGCCCGCTCCGCTGGACATAAATTTAAATTTAACAATTTTTTTTACCGTATGCAGCGATACCCAAAAATAGGGTTATGTGTTTGACCTGTATTTATTTGTATATGCATGTTTGTGTGTATATATGCCCGTTCCTATATTTCCTATAAATAGATTTCGTAAGTACTAATAATCTTACAAACAGCTTTCGATATATTTACGTCGTTAGCTTTGCCTTGGGTTTTTGGCTCTAATTTAAGTATCCTGAATAAAATCTTGTCTTCCAGACATATAGCATGTCGAAATAAAGAATTTTAAAGGCAATCTCAAAAATATATACCTTCAACTTGAACGTTTTACAAGTGCTTTTAAATGACAATTGATAATAAACTGAAATTATTACACCTTCAACGAGCACTTTGACGTTTCATATTATTCCAATTAATTTCCCAATGTCTTTTTTGACCGCTCTTGTACCATTTTATGTTTTTCATATGTATCGGGATATGTAGGTATGTAGGATTCTTTATACCCTCTAAACATTCCAACGGCTCAATGGGTTTTAATCAATTAAGTATCGATCGATCCGTAGACACTGTGGAATAGCTATACGTTGGATTTTGTTCTTATAAAACCAGAATAACGGCCGTAAAATACAAAAACAAAAGAAAAATTTCATACTATATTGAAGTTTCAAAATCAAGACGATGTTTTCTAGACTATTTTACGTCAGTAAGCTCTGTATGAAAATTATGCATTCTAAAAGGTTAATTAATAACAATATATTAATAGAAGTGATTTATCGCGACTATTGCAACGAGACACGTCATTGACACCGCTAATTTTGGGGGAAAGAATCATAGTATACTGTTAAAACAGAAATAAAAAACAGTAAACTAAAAAATGAAAATAAAGCTCATCTGCCTACTCGTAAAAGTGAACTTAAAGAACGGAAACAAGATGACGTGAAAAATCATCCGTTCAAATATGACAAATACTTGCAGTCCACGGCATCCGATTCTTAATAAATAAATTCACGTAATTCACATAAATTTACTGCAGCTCTTGCTATATGCGCCCCAACAGTAAATATTTCTGCTGTTTCTTATATCATGATTGAAATGTGTCCTCGGTTTCGCTCGTGTGGAATATGAAGGAATTCATTTTTTTTGAAGGAATTCACCTTTTACATCCGCAAATCTCGGTATTAATTCTGGTCCCAATTAAGGTCCTGTTCTCGATCTCAGTTCTGGTTACACTTTGGGTCTCTGTTATCACGTAAATTGCTAGCTCTAATTGAGCATTATACAATTACCCCGAGTCTATAATCATTTATCCAAAGTGATGACCATTTTGGTATTACTAGTGTTTAGTATGGAAAATGATAATATACCTACATATTTTGATAATCTTCATCTCGTATACGGCAGGCGCTAATTGGGAACTAAATTAGAAAGTACTCCAATTTCTTATTGTATGGAGTTCGTGGCAATGGAGTTTAAGGTAGTACACTTGCTAGCTTAATGTTAAGCTAAGAGCATTTCAGTTTATCGCTTATCTTTGAAAGCACTAATGTTTATTTTTTAGCACTAAATGGACGTTAAATTTTAAGCAAGAATTTCAGTCAGTGCTCATTTGACCTTTCTAGCTTGAAATAATTAATAATTTATCGCCTTTACTGATACATACATTTTTGAAATTTCCGTTATAAAATTTTAAAAATTTTCAGATATTTGAAAATTACTATTTTCATTCTGACGTTCAAAAATCGAATTTTCATCAGATTTTGACGTTTTAAGATCCTAAATAATAATTTCACCGTTATCCGAGTAATATCTGTATGTTTGTAGGTGTTAATTCGTGCGAGTCTGCATGCATGGGTGTATGTTTACGTATTATATGTGTGCGCGTATGCGGATTAACCGATCGAAACGCAATTTACGCCATACCAAAAGGATCCACTCCATTTAGACTTCCTAAATATTTAAACCGATTCAACCTGATAAATTTTAAAATAGAACTTTAAATCTTTTCAAATACTTATAAATTACTTCACTAATATTGATAACAAAATCTAATCATATGTTTTCCCCAAAATATTATCAGTTAAAAATACATCAATTACTGAAAACTGCATAAAGTATCGCAACGCAGATCAAATTCGAAGAACGCGTTCGACAGATATGGTTAGGTGAAAAATTAAAAACAAGCGGGTTTTTTTTAAAGAAATCTACATTTTTGAACACATAAAATTCAAGACATATTAGCTCAGAGAGCAAAGTTCAAAAAAGTACTTAAACAGATCTTTTGAACTCGAAGAGCTCAATAATTTTCTGCTAAGTATATTTTTGAACGCTTTGAGCTCGAATATAGAAAGAAGTTTCAGATATAGCCGGCAGGGTCAACCGTCTTTCGAATTTTCGAGCCCGAAAAGCCTAAAAATTTACAGAAAACTACATTTTGAAATCTAACAGATCGTTAAATATAATAATGATAAGTATTAATATGTTCTGCAGGGTCAGCTGCTTTTCGAATTAGTTGAGGTTTTTTCGATTTGTTAGAAAATTGTAATATACAACATTTTATGGTACAACAAGAATGGAATAAAACAATGTTATTTAAAACACAATCATGGCAAAATGAAAAACAATCAAAATGCGTACTGAAATAAGTACATAGCTACATGTTGCATGCCGATCGTTTAATAAGCTCATCTGTAAACCTCCTTGGTCGTTTATAAAACGACTATGTCTTACAAACAGGCTGCCAGATGGTCAAACTCATTGTATGTAATTAGATTTGCTTAGGTTAAGTGAAATGAAAAAGGGACGACATGAAAACCGAGATAAGTATTTTCTAGTCAGCTAAACCTTTACTAGACGGTTTGCGAAATGCCTCGTTTAATAAGAGCAGCCGACACAGGTTTTAGGGTTCCGTGACCCTATCACTAAGCTTCCACTATCCTTCCATCTGTTACAGGGTTGTATCTTTAAAACCGTAATAGGCTGAGACTTGAAATTTTCGGAGAGTATGTGTTACTATGGTCATTATACGAAAAAAATTATAAAAATAAAATAAAATAAAAAATCAAAGTGTACATACAAGAAACTTATTTTTTTCGATGTTTTTTTCTAAATTACATTCGTGCAAAGGCAAATAGTGTCACTAGTGAATAAAGCCCACTCATGCATAGTAAAGTGTCTTTTTTATTTATTTTATATATTAAAAAAATATCTTTGACTCTCAAGTACCTTAAAACTCGTACTATAAAACTACGTATAGTTTTTTTTATTTTCATTTTAATAGAGTATTTTTGAAAAACATGCATATTCGACGGTGGTACGGAACCCTCCGTGTTCGAATCCGATTTACTTTTGACCGATTTTTTTTAACCGGCGTTACATAGGCCGACACATAGCGATAATAGCGATAATTACTTGAATTGTCGCAATTAAAATTTCACCTTTGAGTAATGATCAATAATTCTCCTAATGCTTTATATGAAACGATAGAACGCTTTTAAATTGGCACACTTCTTGATGTGTTACAACAACAATCAAATAACAACCACATTTAATATAGAATAAAAGAATCGCTGGCGGTAAATTGAAACGATACGGGCACACTGCGATTGGTTGTCCCATCACGCAACTAAGCTACGACAGCTTGCGTTTCGACCGCTAACCGAATAGCCCACCTGTGTTAGCTACACGCCGCCGTGTCAAAATTAATGTCCTATAAATTTTTACGGACCACGGCGGTATAACAGTAGAATGTAGAATAGTACCATCACGAAACCTTCTTTATTGAGGTTATTGACTTTGGGGGAGGGAATGGTGGTTTTATTTCGACCTGAGTACTTATACATACGTTTACCAATCGAAACGTTTTTAGGGTGTCGTTGGCAAAAAAATATAAGCCTTCCAGTTTCGGTTTGTGTGTGCGGTCGTCAGGCTCTCCCAACATCTCGTAAATATTGTAATAATGAAAGTGTCCACAAGGTTTACAAGTCAGTACAAAATTAGAGATGAGAGTATTTAAAGAAAAAATAAACTATCACCCCCTCTTATATGGAAAAAATTAAATAAAAAAGTAGGTGCCTCTATTTTTTTAATTAACTTAATTTGGGACAATATATTCCTTCCGATTATATTCACTAGGGCAGTTCCCTATTTATTGTCATTTCTATTAAGTAGAATAAGAATTGTTTTATGACCATCCAACTTTAATTTACCAATTTATCTTTCGATGTAAAACGCCTCATGTTATTTTATTAAACTATTTGGGCAACGGTTGAAATTGCAGGCCAGCCCCGAAATTGTTGTTTTGTTTTGGGGCTGACCTGTCTGCAACAAAATTAAAAAAAAAAAAACACTAATTTTGAAGATCTTTCGAATGCGACATTTTGTTCCTTCATTTGATCGATTTCAACAAAACTCGCGACGTTTTAATCAACATAAATTTTCAAAAAAAAACTATTTCAAAAGCCTTAAAATTAACAAATAATTAGTTTCTTTAGGAATTAACGCCAGGAATTCATAATTTAACACAGTTTTTATTGAATAATTTGTTCATAGACTAATTTATTGAGTTTTACTATCTTGTTATCTTTTGAGTTCTTAGATTTAATTATTTTATATTTTTAATTTGTTTTGCTTTATCCGGCACCGACTCTAGGTATTCTGAAGGCGGTTTCTATTTCAAAAGTATTGTATTGAAGATTTCTTAGTGATTAAGAAATTCAATTTTATAATTCATCGAGTTGCGAGGTAAGTTTTAATTCCATATGGAGAAAGTGGAAAATCAGTTCCGGTCCCAAGTCCTCCAGTGTCGCCGATAACCATTCCAGGGTCCTCTATTTTTATCATCTTCGGATTCGCTCTTGGACCAGCCTCATCGCACCTCACCTCAGCATTCGGATTCACCCCTTCCCACTGTGAAGTGTTTGAACTTTAGTAATTTAGTGTTAATTTAAACTGCTATACAATATTTTTACTCTTTCCTCACAAATCTCCAGCCAGCTAAGCTTTTCGTTCTTTTTAAGTGAGTTAAAAATCTATAAGACATAAAAAATCGAGGCGTGTGTAGCTTTCAGGCGTGTGGAAACATGCATTCGTTCTAAAGATGTTCGACACATACACTTATATATGCATACATACATACACATATGCGGACATCTGGAAATGGCTATATACCTTTTCTAGGACCTTAAATAATTGATCTTCAATGAAAACATCTAATTTTACATCTTTAATTTTTTTGATTTTCAGTTTTCAATTTCCTTAGCGAAAATAAAAAGAATGTTAACTATTAATAAAGAAGAAGTTATTCCTATAAACGCACTCGTCATAATGGCCTAAAAATCAAACAAACCATCATTCTCCTTACCTGACCTTACGATCCCGAATTACTTTTGTATATTAATAGCTAGAATACATATACTTTTTGTCAATTTTGATAGGAACATAATTCTACGTAGATTTACAACAATTTTCACAGTTTCGTCGATGCAAGGACTCGGCTTAATAATGGCACACCACTCGATAACAATACAAATATATAAGATGCTTGGCACTCGATACGCGGGATTTTAGAGAAACTTGACTAATATATTTTCTTAAAACCTTATAATGGTGAAATCTTGATAAGGTTTTCGAATTAAAAGCTCCTACTGCGTTTCTTCGGCGTTAGTTTCTGGGGATGTTATGGATTCAGATTTTTCAATATCCGCAGATGCAAATACAGATGAGTATCTTAAGACTTTTTTAAGAAAACTTCATATGGATGAACAAATATATAATAAAAAGGTTGCAATCATTAATATTTTTATAAAATAATTAAACATTTACTGAATTATGTTAAAAATTGGTGTATTATGCTTAATAAAAACCGGCAAAGTGTGTGTCAGGCCATACACAGTGTAGGGATCCGTAGGTGAGCGTCAGAATATGCGGACTTAGAAAATAGCTATTTATTCAATATTATAAACCTATTGAGTTCACAGTTCAACGGTTAATTATGTTTAAAAACGGGCGCACACAAGAAAAATGTTAAGGACGTCATGATTTTATATTCCCATAATTTTACATGGTGCATAAACCTATATGTATTTAATATTTATTTTACACGACCAACAACGTCGTCTAAGTAATTTTCAATGGTTGGTAATATATGTTTGCTTTTTAATTTTCCAAGTACATTTTATGAATTGATCGACTATTACACGTTAAGTCATAAAGCCTATTTACCTGTTACAGTTTTCCATTTAATATCTTTATGCAAACAAACTACTGCCGTGAAATTTACGTATATTTAAAAGCAACCATTTAACTCATTAAACTGACGGTGGGACGACGACGACGACTACATGTAACTATAAAAAAAATTGCACTTTAAAGTCTAGTATTTCTTCAATGGATCCTCAACTCGAAAAATGATTTTCACAGACCCGCAATGATTTTGAATCAACTATCCGACGATATCTCATATAGCGGGATAGACGGGGAAAAAAAATATCCCCCCTTTACGTGTAAAGAGATTCCTCAAAATTTTTTTTCGAGTTTTTATTTTACAGCGTTGTCGGTGTGATTAATATGTATACCTTACCTAACTACAGCTTTCAAGAACTAAGAGTCTCTAAGGTAAAACTAGACAGACAGACGGACGTGACAAAAATATAAGGGTTCCTTGTTGACTACGGAAAACTAAATAGTAACATCACCGCCTTTATAAGGTTCCAGTCTGTTTTGAAAAATTTCATAAATTAAACCCACGATACAGGATCACTATGCACTGGCTCACTAGGCACAATGGCAGGTGGTAGGGATAAAAATATTCGAGCTATTGTTAATAATATTTTTAATTTCTCTCGATGAAAGATCCGCCATCGAAGTGAATTTTCATTATATTAATTCTTTCAATTATTACCGTAAGATAGGAATTTCGAGTACAGCGTCAGTGCTATAATTTTCTGCTGTTTTTTGACTGTCATCTTCAATTGATGAACG
>BGZK01002673.1:0-46267 GCA_005406025.1 Eumeta japonica
GTCTTAGTCTTCTCTTGAACATTGCTGTTACCAATTACCAATGGGTATATAAAATAAAGAAATCTATTCTATACTCAAGTCCGCGAAGCCTCGGTCTAAAATCAGTAAGCACTAAATGTCACTCCATTTTAAGTGTCATGATTATTAAAAAAAATATTTTGAATTGTCGTAGCAGTTTTTGTCCGATGCTCTTTTAAATAGACAAACCGACAAAAAGAAAAAAAAGATTTTTGCATGTTATTACTTATCCTTCGCCTCCATTAATTTTGCAATTTTTTTTATGTACAAACACACAAAATCTATTATATGTAATAGACCACAATTGATGGATATGATCATGAAATAAAAAATAGTTGATTTCTTTATTAACCTAACATGCTGTAACATATATATCTATATTTTTTTTAAAGTGTGTGAGTGCATAAGTTTCTTACTTCCAGTATAAAAGTTCTATGCATTATAATCTATAACATATTCTTAATGTTGTCCATATTTTAATTACTCCAAGATTTGTTTAAGTAAATACGCAGATTAAGATCCATAAAATACTAAATAGCAATTTAAGTACAGATAAAATCTTGAACATTGTCTTAATAAGTATTTTTTTTTTAAGTAAAAGAGTAATATTATATTGAAGATAATAAAATAAACCAGTGACCTACTTTGTTTTTACAAAACGTATTTTTATAAAACGTACGTAAAAAAATTTTTAACAAATTTTGAGGATACGATTTCGAATGCCTCACTTATCGTGCACGTGGCTGGTATTTTAGGCATAGTAAAATTTCGCTAGGTTTCATTGTTAAAAGCAAAAGAAACTAAGCAACTGTAGACTATATTCTAATATTGAAGCCATCAATGATGATGATGACAAACGATGCCATCCGTCATCATTTACACAAATCGAAATTTTATATTACCCACCCTTGCCCAATCACAAATATTGTCCTAAGAAAATACGTTCACTTGGCTTAACTGGACTGTAAACATTTTCACCGTATGCCGCAATTTGTTTGCAAGTTAGGTGGGATGGCATCAATGCCTTAGCATTCACAAAATGTAAATTTGAAATTTTCTTTAGTAAAACTAAATTATGACAACCACCCTCGTCTCCACGCGCACCTTTACAAATTTCAAAAGAATAACTCTGAAAGAATACAACTAAACAAGCACTTATATGAGCGATAAGTTTCTCTCTCTTGTCAGTGATTTATGCCCCACTATAGTACACCTTATGTAGAGATAGATGTCTACGGCAAACATCGAAACTGTTAGGCGAATCATAATTAGTAATTTTTTTGAGAAAAAAATTGATGTCTGAATATTTAAGAAAAAGTCTACCTATTTTTGAAACGATATTGACAATTCATGAATTACCTGTGTTATAGACGTCTACAGCAGGAGCAGTGATAACTTATCTTAGAATTCCTTAATGCTTCTTCGCTACTTCTATTTGTAAAAAAATTATTAACAATAATACCAAAATGTCTTGTTATTAAACAACAAGAAAAAAATAGAAAAACTACCTTAATAACAAAAGAAATTTAATTTTTTATTAAGTCTAGTTTCCGTCTTAGGGAAATAAATTGGGCATATTTACGACAACAAGCATTGAAATAACTGTATGAACATAAAATTTATTGAATTTCGTCGAATCACTAAAATTAAGTAATAATCATCATTTAATTTTAGTAATAATAATAATAGTTAGAGCGTTTATTTTTTCTAAGATCTTTGAATTAACTAAATAAATAGACATATCGACATCTATAAAATACATCGACTCAATTACAGCACTAAAGCTGCACTTCTTATGCAAAAGTCGCGAGGAAAATGAAGTCATAAGAGCTGGCTAAGATACGAAGCAATATAAATGAACGGGTAAGTAGGGGCCGGGAGTTATTATACGACATTACAAAAATTGCTTCTTTCGGTTTCCAGCTAATGTTTCTACGAATTGAAATTGCGGTAGACATTCTGCAGACGTACCTCACTCCCTGAGTGAATTTTAATCAACCTGTTGAAAGCCATCGAAATTGGATTGTATAATAAAATAAATTTCGGTTGGACATTATCAAATTTATTTTTGCATAATTTTGCACAAAACACGAAAAACGAAAATCGAAAAACTGAAGGTAACCCTAAAGTACTCGGAAAATCCATTTCGTGCATAGTTCAACAATAGTCGACTTTCCTCCGGAAAATTTTAACCTTACCGCAACTTGCGCATTTAATAGGCTCTTACACTATAGGTTCGAAATAACCTGCTAACGGTCGCTTAGAGGCCTAATATAAGGTTTCTTCGTTTCAACATTTTCCTCTTTAATAATAAGCCAGATAACGGATTTTTGTTGACTGTCGGTACCTACTACGCTGAGATTTATTCTGTATAATTTTAATAATAGATCATCTCCATCTATTCAGATGCTTATTAATGTAAATATATTTTTATTAAATTGTTTTATTTAACTTGCTTTCTTATATTTATTTGTTTATTTCGTCCATTTTTTGTTTATTTTAGTTATAATCTTGCTATGGATCTTTTACGAACTTGTACTTGATGGTTTTCTACGAGACTACAGCGATGTACTTCAAACTATTATTTGAAATAACTATGTGTTAATTGATAAAGTTAAAAATTAAACACGTCAAAATACGTTGTTTTAACTTCACAATTAGCAATTGATTAAGTTACTTTTAAAGATATTAACATTTGAGACATTAAATTAATGTCACAAATGCCGATATCTCTAAGATTATCGATATTTTCTTATATTTAGTTTTACTTTTGACAATTAGCAGTTAACTGATAAAATCAGAGTTTGAAACACATTGATATTAACGTCCGTGGTTTATCTAATGAAATGTATTTTGTGGTTACGAAACAATGTCAAATAAATTTCAATTTCCTCTTCAGTGCTCATGTTACAGAGGTAGTGTCTGCCTAAGCCGTAATGACTAACAATACAATAATATACTAATATATGATTGATAAGTATAAACTTGGTTTCCAAACTTTGTGTTACATTTCTTCAATCTTAAGTATGAAGAGTTATGTTTACCTAAGCCGTGGTAGTTGAAAGAACATACCTCATTCCAAAATCATTTTCAGTGATTTGAATGGATTTAATTTCATTTATTTTTATTTGTACATCCGTCCAAAGAGAATTCTCATTTTATTGATATATTACTCCTTAACCAAAACACGAAAAAATGTAAACTATATTAGCAATATTCCCTCGAATTCCCACAATATGGTTGTCATTAGCTAACCTACTAATAGACAAATCTGAAACGTCCAAAGAGAATTCTCATTTTAAATTTCTACTGTAATGATTCCATTCACTTTAGGAATCTCATTATAATCTCAACACAAGACAATATTTTAGAAACACATTATACCTTTTTCACTTTACTCATAAAACGCAATCTCACACTTCGTCTATATCGAACATAAATCTAACATTTTAAGGATCCAGCGCACAGTTACTTTGAACGTTCTCCAATATCGATGACTTGTTTTCTTCTGTTGCATCTCTAACGATTTCTCACTATTTAATGCGCCGATATTTTAAAATGAGTTTCTTCACTTCTGCCATATTTTTGTCGGTAACGGCTGTGACGAGTCATTCATTATGCTGATAGTCTTCGAGGCTCTCACCGCCTTTTTTGAATTAGTCAGAATAAAAATTAGTAATGAAATTAAATAAAAAAACAAGTGTATTTAACATATGTTGTGTGATCTACAGTAGCGAACTTCTCTGTTAAGTGAGAAATTTATTGACTGCTCAATATTGGATTTGCAACAAATTTGTGACATATTCAATATAAGTCGATGATTGAGATTTTAAAACTAATTCGATGGTGCTCACCAGAAAGCTTAAGTACGACGAGCCAGTGTTGCACATAACGGTGAGCTGATTAGCCTACTAGACAAAACACGTCTCCTCAGCTTGACGATCGACAGAAAGGTGACATTTATTTCTCATGTTGCTAAGGCTTGTAAAAAGGTTACTATTATATATATATATATATATATATATATATATATATATATATATATATATATATATATATATATATATATATATATGTATATATATATAAAGGAATAGCCCGAGCAGCCAAGGCGACTTGGGGTCGGAGTCCGAAGATCGTAAGAATCATTTAAATTTTCCGTGATAAAGCCAATCGTACTGTACGTTTCGTGAGCTTGGACCCCAGCAACGAGCAAGGTCGGCGTCCGGAAAATGCTTAACACTGTGCAACGCAATATCGCTCTTAAAGCACTCCGGGCTAAATTAACGGTCTTCCTCTATTCCGCGCTCATCCTTTCGACGCTGATTCATCAGAGTAAGAAAAGTAGCCTGACTGTATGAGGTAAAACGCAGTAAAGACTTGGGAGACACTTTATGCGACCGGGAACTTGAGAAACCTGTATATATCGGCAATTTGCCTCATCCCGCGCACGTGCTCGAAGTTAGGTTCGAGACTGTCAAAGAACTGAACTCTCATATATTGGAATTTGACATACCGACGGTAAACGATATCTCCGAGACTGTTGCAAAAGGCAGGGCCGTGCGCTTAGTTTTAGTTAGAGCACACGCTAGAATCGAGAGAAACGACCGTGCAGACGAACTCGCCAATCGCACCGCTCTTACCAAAAAGACGACTTCTCACTGTCGTAAACTAAAAGGGTGCTAAGAACAGCGAGCCCGGGAAAGTGGTAAGAACGATACGCTAAGGAAAGCACGATTTAGATTACCAATTGCTTCTTTCCCCGAGTGGAACAGGCGTACCGGATCCTCCTATAAATTGAAATGACGTCCCGAATATTACAAACCCTTATGGGACACGGCGGGTTTGTTCACTCAGGTATAGTGAGCAAACCCACAGTGTCCGCAAACATGTTTAAACTGAAAGATTTTCCGTACTACGACTGTCACTCCGCAAAGGAACAGGATGTGCTGCCCGCTCTTTAGGAGTGTCAGATCTTTATGTGGGGGCGTGCAGACCTAGAAGCGGAAATCGATGTTATGGTCAATAGGCAGAATTTCCCGGAAATGATGGAAAGTAATATAAAAAGAATAGGGTTTTTAAAATATTGTTTATCGTGGACAGATCTAATGCAATTAATAAACTCTAAGAAATAATAGTTAGTAGTTAAAGTTTAAAATGAGAAGTTAAATTAAATTAAATCGATCGGTTTTGTGAAAAAGACAGGAAGAAATGTATATTGATTAAATAATTGTAAATTAGACAATAATATTATATGTTATAAAACATGGTAGGGAATCAAAATGTAAAATTCATAGATTAAATATGATAAATGATTGTATGTAGGTTAAGATGAATAAATATTGAAGATATGTAAATAGATTATGATATTGGAAATAAAATGATAAGGAAATAACTATAAGCAAACGGTATATATAATTATGTTATAATACACTGTAAATAATAGTACAGGAATAAATTTATATTGTCAGTTAAATAAGATAATGTATAAAGTAAAATATGGATATATAAAATGATACCCTACCATCCAAAAGAATAAAAGGGTAAAATGTCTCTAACAAAGAATGAAACTTAAACCAAAGAATGCAATAGATGTATAAGGGCCGTAGTCGACATACTACGGGGGCGGATTTAAGGAATAAAAATCATAAATCGATATCAATGAAAAATCAAACCCGATAACCAATTTAGTGCTAATATTTACAAAAAAGGAATAAACCAAAACATGATCTGACGGCCATTATCATTTTTCATATAATGTTATCAAAATAAATATGTTAAATATGTGTTATACTCTTTAGCCTGTCTCCGTATCTTAATAGCCAAAATGACACGAAATGCGCGTTGCTTGAGACAACATTAGCTCTTTTCTTTGTGAAAATTCTTGAGTATTCTACGAGCTCCTCAGTAATATTTTTGATCATAAATCATGAAATCTAAAGTCTAGTCGCGTACCTTACGTCGACTTTAAGTCACAAATCTTTTTATATAATAAAAATATTTTAGGGGGCACTACATATATGTAACAATAGAAGAAAAAGTGTTTTTCAGCACATCAACAAGTAACACATATTTTGACAGGTCTTCTAAAAATATTGTAAGGTTTTAGAGAATTTTTTTCGGGTGAATATTTTCTAAAATATTCGCTTCGAAAGTAGCACAAATTGTGTTCCGCTCTTTATTTTTTATACTACACATCTAAAAAAAATATACAAATATAATGCTTAATAAATACTTTATAAGAAAATCATTTTTAATATGATCGGATTTACCGTTTTTGTGCTATTGTCCAAAAACTGAGCTTCTCCATAAAAGGATATAAATGCCATGAAGATACGCTCTTTTGCTGGTGCGTCGAATTTATATATTTTGAGGCTCTAGTAAGTGTTTTAATTGTGTAGTAACGCAAATAAATTTAATGGATAATTATGTATACTAAACATTAAAACCATTAAAATAGTAATTCTTAACAGTAAAAGTCATAAAATGTACTTGACTTAAATTTTGTATAAAAGATAAAATGACTGATCCTTTTTGAATGCTCTTCGAGAACATGTTACTGTTATCTCTCTTGCAACCTCAAATCATTTGATGACGTTGTTGGTTGTGCAAAATATGTAGTAAATTTACGTTTACGAACCAAATAAAATTATGGAAATATAAAATGATATCGTCAATCATTAACATCCGTCATATATGGCCCCATTTCATACGTTCATAGTACATATTAAACAAAAACCCCCTTCCAAATCCGCATATAGTGACGAGTAATTACTTACGGAACTCTACATTACACATAGCTCAAGATCTACATAGCTTTTTTTATATTTGTATATGAATACACAAAAAAAAATGTAACATATCCCCACGCATGATATATTCTGTCTTCGTGGGCTAAGTCATAAAAGTGAGTATTCCCTGTGGAAGGTCCACAACTGAAAGTAATCATATATTGCGTGTGTCGCATAATATAAGGCGACATGTGACGGTATGAAGTAGTGTTTGCCAAAAAATAAGATATAAAATTAACAAACACTAATGTTCAAGGTTGTCAAAAAGGGTGACACAAATTATTGTGTCTCTCACCGCTAAAATTATTAACTGCGTAATAGGTTCTTAATTTTTGAAAACAAAAAAGTCAGAAGGTGCCAGGTAAAGACTGTATGCAGGATTGCTCATAAATTTTACGTTTTCCTCTTTCAAAAATTTATTTATCTGTTTGGCCGTATGAGTACTGGCATTGTCGTGATGCAAGATGATACGACTTTTACGGTTATTTTTACGGAGTTCGTCAATAACATCCGGAAAAGAAATTCTCGTGTACCAATCATTATTCACGGTATGACAATTCTCCAAAGCAACAGTAACCATGTCTCCAGTTTTATTAAAAAAAAAAAACAATCATCCGATTTAAGGCACTTCGCTTACGCGCCACTGGTTGGTTTCAACTCATTTAGAAAGATCATAAATCTTTGTTTTGTCACCTATTACTACTATTAATTACTAATTAATAATTAAATATTACTACTATATTCCCACACCACATTTGACGCCCTTTCCAAGTGATGCTCTTCGTTTTTTGAGCCTCATTCAAATTGTGTGGTATCCACCGCGAACACACCTTTTTCATACCCAAATGGTTTTGTAGAATTGATTGTTTTTAACTCATGGCTATGCCTATAAGGATGCCTAAATCTCATGGTAGGTCACATGCCTGTCTGTTTCGATCATACTGCACACAGCATCGATGTTTTTGTTGTTCACAGCGGTGGACGCGCGACCATCATGATTTTCATAACTGAGATTGACACGACCGTGCTTGAATTCTGCAAACCAGTTCTTACGTAGTGCTTCATCGCCAAAAGCAGTTTGAAACAGAGCGAGGCTCTGCTGAGTTGTCAAATTACACTTAAAATCGTATTACACTTAGAAAATTTTCACGCCTTAAGTCCATAGTGAAAAAGACATGCAATTTTTAAAATGACTCCACGATGTAAGAATAATTGACAATTAAGTGAAATAAACTGTATTTTACAGCCAAAGAGTTCCATTTTTATAATAAACAATTACTTTTTTAAAAAGTAATTGCTAATTTCGCAAAAGCAAAACATTTTTTATATTTTTTAAGAAAATAGCCAATTCCATACTTTTATAGTGCGCCCCACGTCCCTTTATATAACACCTTTTTTAATACAAAATGTTCAAGTTATTTATCTAATAGTATTTGGTAACATGACATGTTATCAGCAACTATAATTTTCCAGAATTCATTTGTCCAGGATTCATTCTTAACACAAAGTTTTGGCTAGCTCTTACTTAGTTCAGAAGGAAGTTAGTGGAATTTTAAACTCAAATCTGTATTCAGGAACGAGACAATGTGCTCACTTATACACGCTTTCATTTTCAAGTTATTTCTACTTTTATTTAGACAGTTATACTGTTCAGGAAATTCATTTTTCCAAAATCTATTATTGGACGTTGATCCTAATATAAACGGCTTGACAGTTGGCTTCCTGAACCGATCACTAACCTCATCTAGCTCTTCTACGAGCTCTTTATTTATTGATGTAGAAATTGTTCAAATGAAGCTCTGTTTTTTTACTAGACACAGCATTACTACCTTAATGTAACTACCACTACAAAATCAGGTTCATCTAAAGGTATCAAATAAGCAACCTCAATTTATTCTAACAAGTTTCCTACATCTCAATTCTTTATTGCTGTTAAACAATATCATCAAAATATGGCGAACCAATTTTAATTGATTTAACATTTTTTATAAATACAGAAAATTACTTAATTAATGTCACCATACAGTGCAATTAGGTTTACATATAATTTTTGTCTTTCGTAATATGAATTAAAAAATGCTTTTACAAAATTAAATTTTAGGCCTCTACTTCTTGTGCCTCGAGGTATTTTTATTGAAAAAGTAGTTAAGACGTTTAATATTCTACCTGTACTTATTGGTCATTACTTGTCCATATCCCAACCGATCATAAAAAGTATATGATATATGGCAACATAGAGACAAAACGTGTGATTTATAATGAAGCTTAGATGAAAACTTAGTCTTCTTTATTTCTAACCTGGGGTGAAATCATGTATTAAAGTTTTTTATTTCCAAATAAAAATGGCTAGGCCGAATACAAAACTTTATCTACATTCTTAAAATATGAGTTTTTACTTTAATCATCAAACCAGAAAAAAAACCATGAAATGTGAAATATTTATCGATTTTAAAGACGGGAGTAGACAAAAGTTAACACAATGCTGGAGTACGTAGTTAAATACATTTTTTCTACTCTCAATCTTCAGAGATATATCCTTCTTGTATAAAGACTGGTTTATTCGTGTAATTGTGAATTATGTATTTAGTATTATGATAACACTTTACACCTCTATCACAAATTTCACATGTAATTAATTACACTAAAACATTTTAATATGAAACCAATTCGTACCAGAGCATCCTAGAAGGCAGGTATTTAAAGTCAAATAAATTTTAACAAAAAAAAATCGACTTAAAAAAATCTATTTCAAAACAAATTGATATGCATTAAAAAGTAAAAAAACAATTGCGTATTCTTCTACAACTTAACAATCATCTTACTTTTTCTTCTCATCAAAAGTAGGTCCGATATATGTGTTTACCACGCAAGAAGATAGGTAGGTAGGTACCTACCCATTTCAAATTTAACTCAACACATACCTATGAATAACAAACAATGATCAAAATATTTTTAGAGTTCTTCTAAGTAAAGTGAAATGAAAAATATTAGACTATACAAATATTATCAAATATCCAGATCCAGATCTATCCAGCCTATAAAAGATAAATTCGACCGAGTATTGTTAATTTACTCCTAAGAGTTGAAGAGTTCCGTTACTTTGTCATGAATTCCATAATCAGAACTTAACCAAACTCTCATCAAACTATCCTCAAAGTACACCTTTTCCGATTAAATAGAATCATCAAAACCGGTTGGAGTGATATTGAGTTATTCGTCCATTTGACGCGCACACACTTAATGCAAATTTAAGATTTATGTTATTTTCTCATGGATGCAATTGTTAGAACTTAACCAAATTGAAATGGTACCACATAGTAAGCGCCAGCTTTCGAATAAATAAAGAATTATAAAAATCGGTCCACCCAGTCGAAAGTTCCGAGGTAACAAACATATAAAAAAAAAGACAGGCAAACTGAGAACGTCCTCCTTTTTAATTTTGAAGTCGGTTAAAAATACAGCGGTTTCGGAGTAATTTAGGGCGTTGTAATAAAACCAGAATGGTCCGTGATCGAATAGAGTAGGTTACTGTTTTTATTATATCAAGAAATTCAAAGCTTTTTTTTGAATAAGAGTATAGGGAAAGCTGTTTTTTTGATAACTGTAAAAATGCCTAAGTAATAACTTTTTAAAACTGCTAGTCAGACAGAGAAGGCACTAATAAACGGTGACGACATTTTTTATTAACGTCATAAAGAATAATGTTAAACTCGTTTTGTGAGAAAGAGATGGCATATCATTTTTAAAAGTTAAAAGATGTTTGTTTTCTTTACTGGTTTTGATTTCGCTTTTATTCATCATATTAAATCAGCTTACATGATTGATCACGGTACATAATATTTTAAATGTCAGTGAACTACCTTATTCAGAACACAATGAACCAATCGATGTATAAGTTTTCAACTCAAGTCAAATTAAAAATAGTTGTTTACATCGGTTAAGTGGTCAGTCAGTCAGGTTGTCGTCATATTGCTGATAAAGGTGGTCAATTCAATCACTGGATCAGCGTCGTTATTATGAGGTTAAATTTCATCGATCTCAAATAATAAATAGTTTGAGGTAAAAATGGGCCGAGTTTTCAAACTCGGGCACGAAGGGTTCCGTACCGCCGTACAATATTAAACACTACAACTTATTAAAAACAGTAATTGAATAACAAGAACAAATATTTAGATTGAACAAACAACGTTGAAATAAAAAATTCTTATAAGAAGATTTTTTCAATTTTTAACTTCATTTTACTTTTATTGTTTTTTCATAGTAACTGTAGAATACACACCGTGTGAACATTAAAAGCCTTTATCTGTTGTCTTTTTTTTTAATCGAACAATGAATACCCAAAAAAAACACATTTCGTGTATCCCATCCGTTTAATTTAATTTTTATTGTCTCTTGTTATACCAGCAACAGTAGTACACACTCTGTGAAAATTTCAACGGTCTACCTGCATGGGATACAGACAAACAGACAGTGGAGGCTTAATAATAGGATTCTGTTGACACGCTTCGAGTACGAAACCCTAGAGAGCGTTCATAAAAAAAAACATCACACACATCAGCAATTACATGACATATCGATGTCTCTTAACCGATACAGCTTTTACAGCGCTTCATAGACGCACGAGTCACCCTCGCACTTCGCCATCTCCCTGACGCATAACATCCATCGACACGATATCTCCAAATAAAGCTGTCAAATATCGGTTAGCGCCGGTAATGGAGGGCGCGCCGTTGCGTGCCCGGCCACACGTCAAAGCATTTTTCACGTTATGGAAACATTAATTAGTGAGCGTTGCCTGTTCTCTGTTCGTTTACGCTCAGTGGGTGTGATTTTAGTTTTTTTTTCTTTAATTCATGCATACACATATCATTTATATTACACGTTTAGCGCCTTTCTTGCTTTTTTGTTTGTCTTTTTCTCGCGAACTATTCGGTGAGAGAGCGCTTTATTGACAACGCTCAAGACGGATTCGCTTATACATCTCAGTATTGAAATAATAAAATGAAATGAACATTGTTTACTTTTCGGTCTACTTTATCACAGACCCCAGAATCAGCAGAAATCGTGCCGTTCTCGTTCCGGCACTAGATCTCAATCGTTCTGAACCCGAAATGCACTATTCTATGACCCGACGAAAATTAAAAATTGTGGTCAAGGTGGGAGTTGAACCCCTTATATTATCCCCATTTATATTTGCATTTGAGCTATATTTAAATGACACGGCTATCACATCACATTAGTATTTACAAGGGGAAGTTACTAAGTTAATGAGCTTAGAACCTAATAAGCCCTAGAATACACATCCCAGGGGAAAACGTACTTGAAAGTCATCAATGCATTTTTATATACCTACCTGTCCACTGACCACTCAATAAATAAAATTCTGTTCCTCAATTTCATATATGGAATCACCTATGGTAACACTAAATTATTTTTTGTAATACTTTCGCGTGTTTTTCAGGGTCTTAATCTTGATCACGGACGAATTGAGAAATTTTTAACTTAACTCGAATTAAAAATAAAAATCACTCCCATCTCGGAGGCCATTTTAGGCCGTGTGTCCCAGCCTTCGTCACAGCATTGATGAGAACAGTCAACAACAGCCGACAACCCGCAATGGACAAGCACGGAGGGCCTAAAAACGAAGACCATCCATGTGATACATGGATGTATCTGTAGTGTAGTCATAGATATATGTTATATGTTTATCTTATTCTAAACTGAGTAATCGATTTTCAACATTATTTTCCCGTTTGAAATCCATGCCGTTCCTTTATGAAGCAAACAAAGCTTCCCGAAAATATTTCATCGACCTTCCACAGCGAGTCGGAAGCGATACACAAAAAAATACACCACCACATGGTTTTCGTTCACAAAACACAATGCACCGTGTATCCATCCGTTTCGATTAAAACCGAGACACTGCCGCAATTCACTTAGCATTCACACGGAATATGTTGCGCTGAAAAAAAAAAGAAAGTTTAAATTTCAGCATTTTCCTCTATGTCTGAATATCGCCGTCACCCCGAGCCGATTCGTACCTAAGCGTTATTGTAATAAGGGTCGAATTCGGTTAAGTTGAGAATCGTCTTCGACATGGAAAAACGCGAGGTGCACCACAATACGTCATCACGTCGCCAACAATAGCGTTCTGTACGACTTGCATGGCCGTGTATGGGGCACTCGTCGAATTGTTTGCGGGCCTCCTTTTTTCTTCCTTTTATTGTGCGCGAGTCGAGTATCCAGGCGCCGTGAAAGGAACAATGCCTCCGGAACGTTGTTTACGAATCTGTCTGCATGTAATAAATTTCACACTCGTGCCTATGCTTATGATTTATTATATTATATGCTATAATAAATAAAATAGGTACGTAATATTAATTTCGTTTTACTGTTTGTTCGTTGTGTGTATAGTGGGGGAAACGGAATCGATTGCAGCGCTCGTAGTGGACAAAAATTGCAAGATTATAGGTTTTGAAGAAAATGAGATTGTGTCACACAAGTCGTTGCATGACAAATTAAAAAAAAATACCTATTAATGAAGTATTTATAGTGACGCATATTTTATCAATTATATTATTCAAAATTATACTATGTGTATAATACATATACTATAGGTGTATTACTTGAAAAGGAATAATTAATTTTGACATTATAGGTATGGAAGTAAAGATGTTTAGTAGTTTGTAAGTAAGAGACGAAACCTAAATAAGAATCATCCAACATCACACCAAGCAACCACTCGTTCATACTTCTTTTCATCTGCAATTGTGTCTCTCTATGACAAGATTTTACGTATGTACGATTATCTTTTGAACGCTGAAATCGTAGAGATCGTCTATTCAATAGTTTCGGAGCTGTTGCCGTGCATAGGAAAATATGTTTTTGCAACATAGCACGGCCACCGTACATCTGATTGGCCTACAATGAATACTTAAAAATTATTAGAAAAACAAGCAATCGATTGGTGTTTGAATGTTGAAAATCGGTCTAGGCGTTGGAGAGATATCGCGCATCAAATATTTTAACAGAATGAAAATATCTCGTCTGACATAACTCGGAGACATTACATCCGATCGGGTTGGGACCTATGACAAAATTTTTGCTGTCTGTTAAATTGTCATTGAAAGACACAACTTAAACAATTTTTTATCAAATCGTTCAAACCTGAGAAAATTGTACATTAACAAAAAGAAATAAAATTTAATCAAACATTAATTGTGATATGTTTACAATTACTTAAAAACGCCGAATTTAAATTCATACAACAATAAAGAAGTAGAATTTGTTTACGTTCTGGTTTATAAGTCAAGTTTATAGAGCAAGCAGACGCACATGCATCTACTGGTACAAACATCAACCAGGTACGTATCGTCCATTTTTCTTAGGATTGAGTTTAGGATTGAAAATAAATGTTGAGAATATTTTTTTCGAAACTAACCTTCTTAATCATTAATATAATTTTTGTGTGAATGCAATAAATTTTAAAGGAAAGTTACGTCGGATAGAAAGAAAATACTTCTAGAGATCTTGCAAGCTCTACTTCAACTTACTCATAATAAACTGCCGGTACCCACAAAACTACGAACGCTACGTGACGCCAGTGTCGCGCATAAAGTAGCTCTATAAGCTGTATCTATATCTCCGTAAATTAAAATTACATAGTTTGACTGCTCCGCACAAGTTCATACTGTATCTTAATATTGATAAAACGAAACTGTTGAATTTCCTGGCTTTTCTCTCGACACTATTAATTTTCCGAAGCGCCGGTTGCTAGTACATTACTTTCAGCCATCTGAGAGAGCTGAATGAAATTAGACTGAAAACACAAATCTATGGATTAAGTGCTTGATGAAAAGGTCGATGAGGATGACCTAGAAAATAATGTGCAGACCGAAGTGGTGGCGTATTAAAAAAAAAACTAAATTTTAAGCAATCGAAGCAGAGGAGCTTCCATGAAAAATTGACGGATGTGAGTCAAGCAAAAGAGATATGCAAACATTGTATTATGTGGAAATCTTTACTCTCTTTCTACCCTCCTGGGAAATAGGCGTGTTTTTATATAATAATTATTGTGTTATATTATTCTTTTCATATTTTAAACAAGGTTAGAAACAAAGAAAATACTTTTGAAGTAGAGCAAGGCGACCCGTCAAATGATGTGATTTTTTTTAATCTGCCTAACTATCTCCTTTTGAGTTATTTTGAAAACTATAATTGAGATATTTTTTTAAAAACAAAACGTCAAAAATGATCAGTGATAATTTAAAGTAATGTGATAACGAATTAATTATAAATATAATGAAAATGCCAAATAAATTCAAAATAAAATTATAGAAAATTCCGAATAGAGTAATAACAATTTTGTTACTATGAAATAGTGAAAATTTTTATTATCAACTTATTTATTTAGTAAATTCACATAACTATCCATATCTAACGGAGAAAATGAAGGTGTACGAGTGTGATATATGCAAATGCAAAATTTAAGTATTTATCACGATCTATAGTTAAAGAGAATTATCATATTTTTATAATTCTATTATAAATCTAATTTAAAATGACCTCGCTAATGTCATACGCGCTAACAGCCAAGAGGTTGTTGCCCTGCCCAAAAAATTGAACCCGCAACGCATAGGACAGCGATATCTTAAGCCGATGGTCCCGTACGTTGTCAATCGTATTGATGACTACATCACAATTGCAAAGAAAATATTATGAGAAAGTCTCGAAAATGGGGTTACAACAAAAAACAATCATAACAAACAAACACAACACCCGAAATTCGAAATGGTGGCCGCCGTACGCCATTTTTATATCGATACTGAAGGAAAAATTTTAATTAGAAAGTATTTATTTAAAGAAATCGACATTATCTTCAAATTGGAATTTCGTACATTATTAGTATTTTCTCCGTTACAACGTGTTTGCAATTTAAATTTAGTCGTTTTATTTATTTATTTATTTTTTTGGTAGTTTATAATAATTTTAAATATAATAAATATATTTATAATTTAATTACATGATTCCATGCCACTATTTTATATATACGATATCAAAGAATATGTATTTTTTTATGGACTTCCACCAGCAGCGTGGGTGTCGCTTAGAATCAACTACAACACGAAAACAACATATGATCGACTCGAACGATCGTAAATTTTCATTTTATTAATTCTCATTTTGAGTTTACTATTTATATTATTTTAAAAAATGTTCAATTTTCATTATTATACAGTTCTATTAGTGTTGTGAAAAATAAATTGTACATAAAAATTGTTTGGTGTTAATAATTAATTCTGGATATAATTGTAACTTAAATCGAGTTTCATATATAATGATTTAATTAAAACATGATTCAAAGAGTTTGTGAAATTCAGAGGTACAACTATAAGGCAAAGGAAAATACATTTTTGTATTCTGTCATAAATCTGTAAGTTTCTAAGCAAGAACGATTTTTATAAAGCGACCATTGCGTAAAGTTACATAAATGCTCTTGAATTAATAATTTTGCTACAGAGAATAAAAGCGACTTAGCACACCAAATAGAGAGCCATCATTTTATAAAATTTAATCTCATGAAAATTCTTTGAACCATAACAGATACGGTACAAAATAATATTCGTTCTGTCTACATTTTCGTGTGCCAACAGCATGTAAATTAATAAGAGTTATATTTTTTGCGCTCTCAAAGGAAATCTCCTACATACCGGCTAACGAATGTGAAACACGACTGGAGTGCCGCATTAATTGGAGACACGTCATTGATCAGCGCGTACGTCGCGTGTCGCGTGACGGCACGTGTGGCTTTGATTAAGCTCCGACAGCACTCGATCCGCCGGTGTCGCCGCTATCGACTCGCAAAAGCTCGTCTTAATCACCACGCTCAGTGCACCGGATGGCGATCGAAATACAACAACCCCTGGACTCAGCTTATCGCAGCTGATCAAGATTTTTGTTCCAATCTTTTTGGTTTAGCAACTACAGAAACCGACAGCGTATATCATCATCCACATGTAACGATAGTAATTTTATCGTACTAGATCATACTTTTCTGTAAAATTGAATCTCATGACCTTAAGACCTCAGAAGGTGAAAGAGAAGGATGCATCGGAATGAGAAGAACTTTGAGCCTTGAAGCTCTCCTTCTCTTTCTGATGCATCTTTCACCAAGAGCAAAAATCAAATACTCTTACTCGATAGTCAACTACACTTTACTTACTCTAGCATACGAAACGCGTTTATTATAATCTTATGCCCCTTTCTTTCATAACAAGTAGACTCTGGTGTTGCCAGACCCTACTTTTATTGTTTTGTATTTAAATTCGGTACACAATAAAATATAGACACTTATAATTTTCTAGATTACTCACTTCGAAATTGTAAAAATCAAAATCATTATTGCTTCAATTAATTGCATTCTATTATATGTCTCGTAATAAGCAACACTAGTAAAATTAAATATGATCTTTAGCTTTAAATATTTTGTAGAATCAGTTCTAAGGATTTCAAAAAAGTATTATTTTCACGAACGGATAATCCCTATGTATTCCAACATCAAAGTTATTAGCCTAGGTTGGAGCAAAGCGATAAAGGAGATAGATTTAATTGTCTCGTTTAGTGGACTGCCTTCAATTTGCTTTCAATAGCTGAATCCGTTATGCGGCATTTCATTCTATAAGGTAAATTTGTATTTTTTACTTTCCTACTCTGTGTACTATACTGCAGGATATACTTTTGTGCTACGTAATAGAATATTTAAAAAAACTGATTGTCTGTAAAATAGGTTTACGGAGAATAATTTTACGACTCATAAGAAAACATTGATGAATAATGGCATAATTTTTACGAACTGAATTGTATTATCATCGTCGAAATATCATTATTTTGTATCATCTAGTAATGATAATGATTTTCTATCGACATGAGAGATACAAAATAATTATTATTATTTTGTATCTCTCTTCCACTTCATCGGCCGATGGAGTGGAAAAAAGATAGATGCGTCACAAGCGGAACGCTTAGGACGATCGTGCCTCTCTATCGCTTGTTCTGCGCTCTCGCTCGCACGCTCTGTTCAGACGGAATTTGACAAGAGTCATGCTTTTTCGTACGTGCAGCCGGGGTACATCGATTTATAAGACGTTATCACTTCAAAAGAAAACTGTTTACCTGATTAAACCCTCTACGACGACCCAGTGCGGATTGGGTGGCAACCGTTATCATCGATACTATCGCAAAGTCCAAGACCAGAAAGCTAACCAGCGAGTGATTTTAATCTGACTTGAGTTGAAAGCTCATTGGTCAATTCTCCCGTGGTAAGATCGATTCCGATATTTTCTGGTTCGATAGCAACGCTCTTCACCGCTCAGTCACCAATACTTGAAGGTACCAGATAATGATTTCATTTTTCTTTATAGAAATTCTGTAATAAATCAACTCTAGATCGTGATACAAATCGGGATGGGTATACGGTGTGCAAATAAGAAAGTAAACTCAAGTGGCGGAATAACAGTTGACGTGGGACACATGATTTATATACGGAAAAAATGTTCTCTTTAATTAGGGTTCTCTATGTGACTGCTTAAATTGGAACCCTAAGATTAAGACTTCCATCTATTTTCCTGTCTATCCTTATATAAGCAGGATCTTTTTATAAGTCTCCACTATAGCCGTCGGCTTGCAATGTAATACAGTCAGGGTCATCATTTGCAAATGCCTTATCGTAATAAATGAATTAAAACATTTTTTGTATTAAAAAAGCATTTTGAAAACACTGAAAATAGTTTATTTTTATTGGTTTTCACGCGGGATATACTTTGAAAACATTCATTTCAAAGCTCACTACATCTCTCATTAACTTCCTTTCTTACTTATATTCGAAACACTAACCTCCTTTATTTTGGAAAGTGGTAAAATCTATAATTATAGAAAATAAATACAATTGTTATATAAACTTAATGTATAGTTATAGAACTTTTTATCTATATTACAGAACAAAAATCGGTTTTTCGAGAGTGTCATTGTGGTCCTAGAGTCTAGTTTCAAAATGCGTCAAAATTTTATCACCCTTTCGCTAAGGCACACCCTTCAGCAACATCATTACTTTAAATCTAACGCTATACATACCCTCCACATTGATTCTGTAGGGTTTGCTAATAAGTATCATCAAAAACGTCATAACAACGTCTGAAACCGACGTCTCATCAGGCCCACAGAGACATGTACCGAGTGCGTTCATTTTACTAAGGCCAAAAAACTTTAACGATCCGCCCTCGGTAACGACACCCTATATTCCCGTTCTGAGGTAAGCGCTCTAGACGGCACGGTCTCAAGACGCGTCGACGGCGTCGTACCCCACACCGCAAGTTGCTCTTCGCCGTTCACCTCGAAGCACTGTCAAAAGGTCGGCGTCTGCCCCACTTTCGCCCGCTGAAAATCGAAACAGCAGGTGTCTGTGCCGCCTCCGGTATACACGCGCGTACAAAGGTCGCCGCTGAGATTAATTTCGCTTTGTTCGTGAGATACATTGTTATTTTTTTTTCTTTAACTTGCGCTTGAAATAACTTACGGTAGAGACGATTGAACAGGGACCATTTTTACAGTTCAAAGCTTAAAAATAAAAAAGCAAAGTGTAAAAAAATATATATGATATTTGTCAGCCATGTGAGCCTATTTTGAGACGATGATGATGACGATTACTAATTAATAAATATAAGAGTGTTAGAGCCATACTGTGAGATACCGCACTCTCACAGAATATGGAAGTAAAGTAACAGTTTCTGCTGTTGTGTTTCGTGCAGTGATTGGTAGTTTCGGTATCCCACTTCCCGCCCATCAATCTGCCCTCCATAGATGTTCTATACCAACCCAAGAAGTTATCTATGTACTGATGACTTCTCTGTAAGTTCGCGAATGTGCATTGGGGACGATGAAAACCCAATCTCTGGGGACTAGTAAACTCTTTTGTCCCTTGACCATGCTATAAAATAAAAAAAAAAGGTATACTAATACATCTTAGAACGTGTATGTATTATTCTTAACCAAAAGATACACCTTAGAGAGTATAATAAGCCATTTAATAATATAAATTAAAATTTAACTCTACATTGCTCAGCATAGAATTAATAGGAAAATATAAATCTTAATTAATATTAACACAGTTCTGTATTTTATTGTCAATTTTTGCAAATGGAAATTTTAAACAATGTTATTGCTCTTCATATACGATAGCATTTGGTTTAAGCGTACATCACATATAAATAAAAAAAGGTGAAATAAAGAAGTAGTTGCAAATTTTACGTCATGGTGTTTTTACTACACACTAACTTTCGTCTGCAACTCCATTCGCGTGAACATAGATTAATCTTTTCATTAATACAGAACCATCTCCCATTTAGTCACCATCCTGGTCATGTTCTGGATTTTAATTCGGATATTTCATGGTCAATAGCACGCTGAGCTCTCATCGCATTGGTGACAAGGGTTATTATGTTGAACCAGCGTGGTGACTTGAAGGTAAATATAAAATGAAAAGCTGTTCCTCGGTAAGCGCATCACTTAAGAACGGCTGGATCGATTTGGGTAATTTATTTTTTTCAATGTCCGTAGTAGCCTAAATAAGGTAAAAAAAATTGGAAAAGTTGCTCAGAAAATTTAAAAATATGGGAGTCATAGAAGGTATTTTTTTCTAAGCGATTTACGAACTCATGACCCATGATTCGAACGATGAATAGACGATAATTCTTTTTCTGTTCGGCATCAAAAATAGAACCGGATTTGAGATTGATATTCAACAATAAAAAGACGAAGGAATTCGAATATATAAAAGTGAATGTTTGTCTTCTGTGAGTGCCTAAACCATTGAAATGACTACGGCGAAACTTTGGTGATATGATTTACGCACGCCCGGTAAGCTCTCTAAGAACAACTAGAATTTATAATACTTACAATATTCTTCAAGACAATATTCCGAAGTAAATTAATCTGACAACATTTAACCCTGGCTTCGTTCTTGAATTTCTATTCCTTAAATAATTTTTATAATTTTTTTATTCACAGAACTTAACCTACTCTAGCCCCGATAGTTTATATATTTTTATTTGGATAATGACATTTGTTCCCTGCTTCGTCCAAATCAAAATTGTGCCTGATAGCGAAATTGGAAATGAAAGCGGAACGGAGAGTAGAATTGAGAACGAGACCAGGATTAGAAATCGGGATCCGGACCTAAATTGAAAATGGAACTGGGATTAAAAACCAGTGTGGAGACAGGATCAGATCCAAACTGTGACCGGGATCGGGAATCAAAAGCAAGACTGTGACCAAAATAGAGGTCAATCTATACAAAAAAAAAGAAGAAGTTTATTCTTTGTTCATGATGGCAGAGCTGCGGTCATTGACTATATGAGCAGACCATCTACAAGAAAAGGTAAAACAGCGTCTGAGGGACCAGCTAGTAGATGGAACAACTTAAAGATTATGGAAGAATGTACATGAGCACTATGGTTATAAAAGACAAAAATTTGATTACTCGAATAACAGAACAATGTCAAAATGTGTCCGGTTGCCTTTACATTTTTTTTTCTTTTGAAGACTCCATCAATGGTATGGATTATCACTAATAACACGTACGCGGCTCGTGCTCGGCAGCGGTTTATGATTTATTCTGAACCTGCCTACAGGTTCTAAGACAATGTCAAAGGTAGTAATTTTAAGGTATAACATAATTGCCACGTTTATCGGCGTCCGTGTGCGGCGCAGACGTCTGATTTTCAAATTTAATGAAGTCACGCGTGTACTCACTCAGCCGGCGGACTGCGCAATGCAAGGCGGTGTTCACTGTGCTGTGTTATTCACTGTTGCCCTACCAATTTTCGTTTGTGACTCCGCTCGCATGGACTATGAGTAAATTGCTTATTGCTGCTCTTTTCGACAACTATCGCGAACTCGTGTTGACTGCACATCGAAATTCTTGTAATTCGTAACAAGATTAAATCTTTGCTCCTTTGAGATTGCAGAATTATAATAATAATGAATATCATTATTTTTATCCGAATTGTTTTTCTTTCAGAATGTCAATTTTTAAAATCTAATTAATTTTGGTACCTGGTATTATTATGGTTATGTGCGATGAATATAATTAAAAAAAACCGACTAAGTGCGAGTCGTGCTCTCGCACTGAGGATTCCGTACTACAACAAGATATATTTGCGCTAGGAACTTAAAATAAATTATTTTTATTCATTCATTTGCGGATTCTCAGCACGAGCCCCGTTCACACTTAACCGATTTTTTCTTATCATGTTCCTTAAGTCTGCATTATGATCACGTCAAGTTTAACGTTTGGATGTGTTATTACTATTACGATAAAGCAAAAATAAGAAAAATAAACTAATACGCACAAGTATGCACTCGCGTACTTAGCAAGTGTCAGTTTGTATTGGACATTGAAACCAACTGACGAATCAAGCTTTCTTTCATAGGTTTTTCTGTAATCTATAGGCAGACAACCATTTTTTGTTATTTTTTTTCAAAATTACTCGTTCAGTAGTTTCATAGATAAATAGGGAATGCTCAATTTTTGCCAATGTTCTTAAAGAACTTCAAAACTATTTATATTAAGTAAAATATATATTTGATATTGTCACTATAAACGCTTTCATTTGATATGTCACATAGTACAATCAGCAATTTTTTTTTCATTTTATAATTTAATCCCTAAAAATGACCCTTATATTAAAAATTCATTTAATTACGTCACATATCCGTATTCGGGTCATAGGTGCATACGTATGTATACACAAAATTTCAGCTCGACCAGTCTAGTAGTTTTAAAGCTACTTTAAAACTACTAGACTGGTCGACAAACTAAGGTTGTGACAGACGGATGGACAGAAAATGGACTGATCTTATAATGGAACCATTTTCTTTTCTTTTTAGGGATAGAAACCTAAAAACTGTAAAATATATCTATAAATTCAGTCATTTATTTTTGTTTTATATATAGATTGATACTTTATCAAATGACATCTTCTAACTTGAATACAATATGTAACTTAAAATATGTACTAAATTCAATATTAAAAAATATTTACAATATTGCGGGCAAATAAAAATATTTACATAACGTCCGTTCAAAGAATAATTCACCTAATAAATTTCTAGATAACGTAGTTTAGCAAGAGTTTCGATTTTGGTGCTTGATGCTTTAAAAATGATTCTAAAAGATGACGACTAATACTTAACCCGACATATCACTTCTGTTTCTTTAAACGTGTCTTCAAAACGCAAGCAATTTGGATATTACGAAAAAAAAAATTACACGTAAAATATATATCATTGCTTGTAGTCAAATTTTTGTTGTGCACGCGCCTTAACAAAACATTCTGGCGACGGCCACACGTGGAATAGACAATCCGGCGGATTAATAATGGGCTTACCAAAATTGGGGGAATGATTGAGCTTCGAGGTATCGCCTCGAATATAATACGTGTATGATAGAGTTTTGTAGGTTTGTAAGTCTGTCTGTACCTACTCTATTAGTGATTCAAATCGAGTTTTCATCTCCGAGTGGAGAGAACGAAGAACCTGCATGTTTTTGTAGGACTCTTTGGAACGAGAATATTTTTTAAATATCTTTATAATGTTCAAAGTTATGCCTAAACGACAATACAGATTTTACAGAAATATGATTTTTAAAACCGTGCAAGCGATGGATATTTACAAATTACGTGCTCAATTTTTAAATGTTCGGAAATGTGAGAAGTGCATCTCAAATTTCTTAATCCTTCATTTAAGTAAGTAATACTTTGGTGAATAATTATTAATTTACAATTTTTGTTGATTAACGTAGCTTAAAAGTTATATTACTAAATATTGTCATTGATGACTGAAGGTAAAAGGTAAAAAAAGAGGAAGATATTATTCGTGGATTACCGAAATGCTGTGCGAAAATGGACCGGCTCGTTTGGTAAGATACCAGACTCGGAGAGAATACAGACGTTAAGTAACAGCTTCCGTTGTTACAATTCGTCCTGTGAGTAGTAATTCCGGTGGTTTAGTTGCCCCTCCATCATCTCACTACCCCTTTCATCACACATTCCATTCCCACTCGAGTGGCTGACAACGCAGTGGTGACAAGTCCTCTAAGGTTTCGATTGTCAATGTGCTGTGGGGACTACCTACTCCGTGATGGCTCGCATGCTCGTTTGCCCCTCGAAACTGCTATTAAAAAAAAGCTTTACTATTAGCAAGCATTATAACTATTTCACAATTATTGTCTCTACGAATATTTTCAGTTTCTAACATAATGTCTTATCGTAAATAAATATATCTTATGTCATATAGAACAAATATTAAGTAATTTTAAATTACGTAAATGAGAATATTTCTAATGATAAACTCTACAATAAAAAATAGAAAATTTCTCTTTAATAGTATTACAAATTTTGGGTTTTCGCCATAAGCATAAAAACTCGCTTCATAGATTAATGTACTTTAGGCTATATCAAAAATTGGGGCCACTTTTAAGTTATGTTTCAAACTTGAAAAAAAAAAGCACCTCAAATACCATTTGAAGTTTTTGAACTGTGGTTTTGATACTCTATATAAATATGTAAAGGTTTTTTTGATGAAAAATGATTTTTTTTAACAATTGAAAACAAAAGAAACCATTAAATGCTTAAATATGTTTAAACTTGAATTAATGACCCTCAATTAGTTCAAGTGATTTTCTGAAGATGGTTGCAAAATAATTTAAGTTCTCATCGACAAAAAAATTGTCAGGAATGGACAAAGATATATATATTGTAGCACAGATGTACCCAGGCACGTGAATCAAAATCAGCAACAGGAAAACTATATTTATATCATCATTTCTTCAAATTATCTGTACGTCAATTTCATATATACTCAATATTACACATTAAATACTTTACATTAAGTTTTTTTATCACTACTTAGGACCCTGTACGTGGATAGAAGCCCAGATCAACATTTTCCCACTACTCCGACTCTTATGTTTCTTCTTCCTGATTATCCTTCTCCTATTTTGAAATTCAAATTGATACATTGATTCATCAAACCCAAATGGAACTCCCGTTCGCGGCACTGAGCACAGAGGCCGGATGCCCCACATGCCACCTGCACCTAGCTCAGCTACTACAATGCATATTAAGGACGGCTCATGAGGCTTCAAAATATGTGTGCCGAATTGTGGCGTCAAAACTAGAAATTGATACCACGATGAACATGTGGAGAGCGAGCTGTCAGGTGGATAAAATAAAAATGCTTAAGCGTGTCCTAATAAAATGTACAAATTTCATTCGTAAATGTAAAAAATGTTATAGCTGGCACTCGATAAATTTTAATATTAACTGTTTATATATTTTTTTTAAATATTAACTAGGTTAAATATTTATTTTATTCCATTTTAGTTTTAATAGCAAACAATCATAAAGTTTTTGTCAATGTATTTATTTCATTTATCAAGAGCATCAGAGATATGTAAGCAATACTTTAAACCCTATTGTTAAATAATCACTTTTGACTCCAAATCATGCCTTTCCTTGGTAAGTCAACGCAAAATAAGACATGTCCATATAAATGACGGTCTTGAATCATTTTTAATCGTGGTTCATTCAAACAACTCACTTTTAAGGTGAATGAAACTCATTGAAAAATTCAGAGTTAAATCATCATGAAATTGAAACATTTTAAACACACAATACATAAAATATCCTTCATTTGTGAATCAGTAAAAAGTATTACCTCCACATGTCAAAATCGATCACAGTTTTGACACTTATCTGACTACCTTTAATGACTTATCTTACTTTGCTCAGTAGAACATGAGTTGTGCAGAAAATTTTGCTAAAATATTCATTGAGTTAAAATTATAGAAAATGCATCATTTCCATGTTAAAATACTTAATAAAAAAAGCACTTGATCATAGACCGCAGAATGAGTCCTTAATATTTGTACATTTATTAATGAGTCCTTAATAAATGATTTTAATTTTAAAAAATTCCTACACACAAATTTTGATACAGCCTAATACGGTTGCGTGACTGCACCGATGTGAGCTTTAATTCCATGCACCGGCGCGGCCCGCCCGCGCGTGGAGCGCTTTTCGGTACGGGGTGAAAGAATCGCGTGCGAACTGCGGGAAATGACAATTGCACCGGACGATAGAATATGGTGGACACGACTACATACTTGTGATACAGATTGGAAAAGCCCTGAAATATACCCGCACGTTTGCTAATCGGGCTATATTTTCATTGGACTTTCCTAGAGGAGTTTCTTGTTTCAACTCTATAATATTTCATTTTGTAATATTTCATTCAATAATTTTTCCCTTTTCTTCTATCATTGTTGAGAGAAGAAAATTGGTACGCATTGTACCAATATTGTTTCTTTTTTCATTGAAAATTATTTGATTATCATTGATGTATTAAATCTATGAAAAATACAAGAAAATTACATCACATTGGTTATCAGAAATTCGATTCACTATTTACGATTTTTTTATGAAATGCCTTAATGATTGATGTATTGCGTATGTATGATTCGATTGCACAAACCACATAATTCTACTGCCTTCTTTGCAAAATGGTAAATGATAAATGCAAATTAACTTTTAAACGCTTATTCTTCGATTAATTAATCTTTTGTCAATACGTTAATTTGTGTTACTAAGATAACAATATCACAATTATTTTTTTTTTATAAACAATTAATCTTAAATCGTCTAATTCGGCATGTCCACACATTAACCACACATTGTCATGACACGGTGATGGATCAGCCAGTATGTAACCACTTTTCTCTTCGTATTTACCGCGTGATAAATTCACTCTCCATACGATTAGCCACTACACAACATAACTGCGTCATTCGTGCCTTGCAAGGTTTAATTTAAACACCGTCAATTATTATGAACTAGTAATAATAAATGAAATAAAATGACAACTTAAAATTACGACTTTCAAATAGACTGATCGAATTGCTAGTATGTTGAATCTGTCAATATTAACTCAATAGCAGAAGATCAATTTTCCATTCCAGGGTCATGGGTTCGAACCGGAAAATGTTGCAATGAATTTCCTATACTTATGCACATTGCTTATTGAACACAGTCATTCCCTAATGATGAAGCAAAACATCGGTCAGATGATTTTATACTTTATCGAACAAGAGTGAAAAATAGAGGGGTCTTACGAAAATGCACAAACCTTTTTACAATTTACTAGTAAAATTGATAAATAATATGTTGAAAATTGGTAAATGTCAATTTCAACATTGTACCATAGTACTCTGTCATGGATCTAATTGGTATCATTGTTATACCATTGACGAAACTTGGACCCTAATCGTAAATAATAAATTTTTTACGGAACCCTTAAGGTTTCGTAAAAACTATTATTATGTACTTAAATATTTCATCTATGAAGTTTTGATGACTTTTTTTCGTTTTCTGTATCGAAAATGGCAAGATTTGGAACGAGTATTTCTGAAATCGTAACTTTTTTATTCTTAAAATTTTTCATTCTTTGAAATATCGATTTTTTTTAAATCATCAACATTCATAGCGGTAAATTCAAAAAATTCCTGGTTGTCTGTACTCAGACACTGACGTAGTTTTAGGTGGATATATCTATATATAAGAAGATATTCGGACAGTTGGACTTATAATAAGATTAATGTGTTAAACTGAGTTTATTTCAAACTGAGTTTATCAAGCAGAAGCCGATGATACGAAAAGTACGAAACATAACTAAATAAGTTGACATTTAAATTAAGTTAGAAGGCTACATCAAGATGCGTATTGCCTAGAGTTAGGAGTATAGTCTGGCAACATTCTAAATAGAACTCTTTTCTCAAAAAACGGAGAATTGTTTCATTTTTTTTATAACGGAGTTGAAATTTCCACACAAAACGATTGGAGTTACAAAATCTGTTTCCACTATTACAATTTTTAACGTCGCTGGAAAATATAGAAGCAATGGTGAATCAATAATAAATAATCATTGTCTTTTGATAAATTAGTATATAAGTACAATTTATTAAAATACTTGAAATATTAACATTAATATTAGGTATACTAAAATTTTAAAACATGTACCTTTATATATTTTTGTAGAACGAATTTAACTAATTAATTTATAACTACAGTCAAATCATTTAATTTGATATCGTGCAATGGACGAATATAAGACTAATAGCAAAGCACAATTATTCTAGCATGAGTCATAGAATACAGTTGAACGTGTAACCCGAAATTGTCCTCAGTCGAAACTCATTATCTGAGAGGTTTTTCTTGTGAGGACAGACGGCAGAGCACAGGAGGACCTCATCAGGAACATAACGAGGCAGCGGTTCACAAATAAAAGTATAGAGAAATTCGGTTAACATGATACAAGTCGGAGCTGTCTGGATTGCCCTCAACTGCGGGAGTTATCATGACGACGACACAGAGATAAATAAATTAAATAGAACGTCCACGTGTTGCCGTTATTTTATAATAGATCGATGTCATAATAGAATAAACAATAAAATAGTAGTTCAGAAATTACTTATCGATTATTTAATTGTTTATTTTATAATGTTTGATTTATATCCGATGGTTTAAAACTTCTCGTAAATTTATCGTTTTGCTAGAATTAAAACTATCATTAAACGATTGACGAAACCGACACACAAATTAAACAAAACACACTATTGCAAAGACACTGTCATAAATATTATATTATTATCTTCTATAACGTTACCAATTAAAAGATAAAAAAATGAACAATTAAAAAAAAAGGTCGTAGCGTGACTTCACGCACGGAAAATCCTTACTTGGTAATTATACAAATTACAAAAATCTACATCGAACGTTTGTCACCAGGCGACGACCAAGAGACGGATCGTTTATTTTTTTAAGTTCGTTCATTTTACGAGAGGAGTGCAACAGACGCACATACGATCGGATGTACGGCGTCGTGGAAACCTCTGCTCATATTTTTTCTCACATATATTTCACAGCGTATCTCTACCCGCAGTCGCCGGTCCTGGATTCCTCGTAGTTCGCCGGACGGGGGCGCGGGAGCGGCCGCCGCGTCTGCCGTTTTGTTTTTCGCCTCCCGCCGCCGCGGGGAGATGACTTTCTGACTCTTAATCTCTCCCGCTATCTCGTTAAAAATTCATAACTGGATACTGAAAAAAAAAAAAGTATGAAAATTTTATTGGAGTCGACCGGTCGCAGACGGTCAGCCAGACGTGTTTGTTAGTTTGTTTCTCGACTTCATCACCTGCAGCGTATTAATTATAAATATACGAGATTGTAAAGCACATTGAAACTGTCCTTACCTTATGATATATCAATATTTTGAGTGATATAATAATGATAGTAGGGGAAGAAATTAATGAATGTGTGTGTAATAGTAAAAGAGTATACATTTTTGTTTTTATGTGTTAATTTATTTCATTTTCAACTTAAACATATCAGGTTTTACAAGTCGCAAAGTACAGAAAAAACAATGACACTCCGAGAGTGTCGACAGGTGAAAACTTGAACAATTACGTGTGTATTTTTTGAAACATCAAGAAATTATGAAAAGTATTTCCTGCACAATTTTATTGTGTAGAAAATACTTTTGAGAATGAAGTGTTTTTTATTCATTATTATAAACTACTACTACAAAAATTATATTACAATTTTTATTTAATGCGCTATTGTACATGAAAAATAATGCATATTGTATTGTGTGAGGTGTTAATTCGCGGAAATCCATAGTAGACGCTTGCCTGCAACATGTATTAACATGCAGCATGCAGCCCACCGCTGACCCTCGAATCTGCCTCTCTACTACGAATCTCTATCCAAATGATTGAATATTGATTCCAGAGGATTGACTGATATCGAACACCTAAGCAAGTGTTATTTATTTTTATGATTATCTTATTCCGCTAACCGTTAAATTGTTAATTCTACGTACGTTTCATGCCAACCAGGCACATCCTCAGGAAATTGCCGATAGTCACATCCACCAGGGTGCAAGGAGCGTTAAAACAACCAACACAACCTCGTTAAGCGGGCCGCTGTCATGCAATGGTCAATTAGTGACGAAAACATTCTTAAAACAGCCACATCTAATCTAACCTCTAACCTCTCACACGAAAGCAAAATAGCTATTTATAAGACGATCCTTAAACCAATCTGGACTTATGGGATCCAGTTGTGGAGCACTGCTAGCAATAGCAACATAGAGATTCTAGAAAGATTCCAGAGTAAAACACTTAGAACCATGCTAGACATACCCTACTACGTGAGCAACAAATACATTCATCAGGATCTAAGAATGAACACAGTCAAACAGGAGATTGCTAAACATAGCAAAAACTACCAGATGAGAATATCGACCCACGTTAATGAACTAGCATTAAACCTTACAGGTGCAGGAAGTGTTTCCCACTTCAGATTGAAGCGGCATAGTGTCCCTACGCTGGCCGTCAGATTTGATCACAGCTGATGATGGGGTTCGAGAAAAGACCCTCTGCTAATAAAGACATAAACCCCAACTGAAAGGCTCATTGTGTTAACACAGATCGCCAGGTCACAGGAAAAAAAAAAAAAAACAGACCACCACCGATAGACATGCCTATCAAATGTCACAGACTAACTATCACCAACATTACCCAAATAGTTACAGGCAAGCGTCCAATAATGGCGAACATCAGTTTGGTATGTGAACGTCGTACTTACTCATAAGTAGAGGTGTTGGTTAGGTAACGTTAACAGTATCGAGAGTTCAAACGATTTTTCCTATCTCAAAAAATGCCCAACGCGTCTAAAGAAGTTTTCAATTTAAAAATCTGAATTATCTCTATACAAGAGTAATTCAGTTTCAGAGAACTAATTCAGATTTTTGCATAAATATAGAACTTTCTCTAGAAGAAAGTATTAAAGTCGAAGAAATGATGATTACTTAAGGTCTGTTTCTAGTGTCGGCTTACTTAGCGAATAGTTTATTTTAGTTCTTTAACTTACCAAAAGATAGGGTGTGAATGTGCTCTACTATAAAAAAAAAAAACTGTCTTACCCATTACCAATTTAAAATCGAAAACGAAAAAAATATCATCTTCATAAATTCAACAAACAGAGGCAACAGATTTAAAAAATACAACTTTCAGAAGCTGCAGTCTTGTTAAATTAAGCCCCGGTCTTAAGCGGGCCGGAAGTTGAAAAATAAATCCGCCGCATCGACACTTGAGCTCCTCAACGTGGGTATTCTATATTAAACGCTACACCCACATTCAGTTGAGGATTGCCACTTTTACAGGAACCCGTAAGTATTATCTACATTGTAATAAACTGATGTTAGATAATTATTTCCGTTTTATTGTTGTCAATTCGTTTTATTATTTTCGTTTTATTATTTTAGTTTTATTTTACAAATACACAAAATTAAAATTATCCCTTAACACTCTCATTTCTGAATTAATGAATAATACATATGAAAAACGAATTTTATTTGCACTTACGGTTACAAAGTATTTGTTCGTCTAAGTTAAAGTAATGTAATTTTATACAAATATAAAATGCATATACACACATTGAACTACAAATTAAATGACTTAGCTAAATGATATAAGTAAATAAACACTCAAATAAATAGTGACCTAAAAATAAATGACTGAGTTCTCCGGGGCGGAATGTGCCGCCAAATAAAATCACCTGAAATAGAGCATTCTGAAAGGCACATACCTTTTTATACCGTTCATTTTCAACACAGCTGGTCCATGGGTCAGTAAGACAAAGTCCTTCATAAAAGAGTTGGGCAGGAGACTCAGGGCAAAGGAGCTGTGACCTCCGTTCTGGGTCTTATCTATTAGTCTTTATCTGGGTATTTTATCAAAGCCCATCTGTCGCCATTGTAAAATTTTATTTTGTTTTGTCCCGACTTAACAAGACTTAAAAAAAAATAATAAATAGACTTAAGATTTCGCCTCGAGTCATATACCTGAAATCATTTTGTTATAAGCATCTTCTTCGACGGCAACCAAATTAGAAACTTGACCAGAAGCGAAATTGAAACGGTAAACTGGACGAGGAGCATAATCTAGAGTCAAGAATGGGATCAAGACGAGAATCGAGTGAGGGAATAAAGTTAGAATCAAGAGTGTGACCGGAATCGGAATGATGAGCAATATCGAAATCAGAATCGAGGGAGGGACCGAGATTGAGACCGGGTTTGGGATCAAAGGGGGACAAAGATCGGGACCATGATTAGGGAACGCGATCCACCGATATAACAGATGAAGAAATTCATTTTAGTCCACACGGGCGAAGTCGCGAACGGAAGCTAGTTCCCAATAAAACTAAATTGAACAGCATAAGCTTCATTCAAATAGGCTGTTTCGTTCAAAGATATCTTCAAAATATTTTATATTTCAAAATGGTTGAAAAACACACATTAAGTAATTTATTCACATCTGTGATAATTTTTAAGAACAAAGCTCCTTATTTTGAGCTCGAAATTTTTGAGCAATATTATATTTGTGCTTTTCGAATTCGAAAACGTTATTGCTGAATGTAATACGAGAAGTTTTGCGAGACCAATCTGTTGCTCAGATTTTTTTAATCATTTGTCTTTAAACTCATAATATATAGATAAATATAAATAAAAGTATAATCTTGTAATACAAACGAACGCGTAAACTCAAAAACTTTTTTTATTCGTCGCCACAACCAGACGGCTAAAACACTTTTGGCAGTACATAAATTATCAGTTGGAATTAAAATCATGAACTGTAACATGCTCCCATATATAAATAACTACATCCATTTCTTAAATCAACCTCTTTCTTGTTGGTATTGTGTATATGTATAAAATTCAGACCTTAAAAGATTCAAATGTAAACCACATAGCTTTGCACCAGGCACATAAAACATTATACGGGTTATGTTTGGTTTGTTCCTATTACAAGTCTTACGGACTATAAAATGTATCTATTCCAGAATAATCTTCTTCGAGATAACAACTACTTCACCCGTCAGATAAAAAATGACTAAAGAACCGTTCATATTCCAGAACCTCGGTCTAGTCTATTTAAACGGCTCTCTTAAATGATCCCAGCACGTCCCTATATATTGCCGATTTGATTCAGTTCAGCGGTTCATTAGTGCTTGCCTGTCGATGTCGCTTATGTAATTTTATACTAAATTATGTTACTGCTATAGACGAGTTCGTTTAAATTCTTGATAACTGTATTTTATATATTTCTTGCAACGCATATTATTTATCCGATCAAATATTGTCTTAAATAAAGTTATTAACAAAGGCTGCGACCCTATAATTATAATTTACAAAATATACTATTTAGACAAAGGGCGTTATATATAAGACAATAATTGATTTTTAATGTATTTTTACGAATCGTGCTTATATAGTGCCCTAAAATAACCCTAAAAATTGAACAAAAAATAAATCAATCTGAATGTTGACGATAAAAGAAAGTCTGGATAAAATTTAAGCGTATTTTAAATTTCTTAACCTGTTATTGTGTTAAAATGTGTATTTAAATCACCGCACTTGTAGCGGTGCATGTCATCTTACTGCAGAAGGTTTGATTCCTGCACAAAACAGACCTGCCAATTTCATCGATAGATCGGTATCTTGATTAGACATTGCTGATGCTAATTACATGCTTGATTCATTGGAAATGGGGTATGTGTGCACGCAGCATCATCTTACATCACATTGAAGGTTTTCGTAATTCTCTATAACAGTAATAAAAGAATGTTCAACGCTTGTCATAAACGATAAATGTCTGCTCCAAAACAATGTTTCACAACACTTTCAAACAATGTTTGTTATAAACCGTTAAGGCCATACGATACGATAGAATATGAAAGTAAAAGTAAAAAATACAATAACTAGCTAACCGTAAATAAGTAACGTTGAGTACTTTCTCGATATATTACTTACTTACATTTTATTTATTTACTTACAATAAAATCAATTACGTAAAACTACCCTAGTCGTTACCTGCAACATGTTTCAGGAAACTGAACCTTATTGTTAACGTGTTAAGTGCGTATATCGATAAGCACAAAACAATCATATTTGGTCCTTAGAATATTTATTCTTAAGTATCATTCTTAAAATTATTACATTAACCACATATTTGTTATATGTGCAGTACAATATAAATATTAAAAGCAAGTGGTTAGTCTTGACTGATGGGTGCTCTCAAGCCGCCCGCTCTCAGGCATCGATCACTTGAGGTGCCAGCTAAAACGCGGAGATCACGACGGATGTCACTAAACTGGTCCGGGCGGACGACCACCTCGCAGGCGAGTCGAGGCGTCTGGCCTGTAAGACTTACATAGATAAATGTATGTATGTACGTCACTGTGTTATGTATAAAACTCTTATATATGAAGTGCTTTTATTATGGATTTATTTTTAATGTCATTTCTCTCAGAACGTTGGCCCGACTGTTCGGCGTCCGAGTTTCGCCACTCCCACGATCTTAACTTGAAGTTGAGGGGCCGTAAACTTTAAACTCTCCACCTACCCCAGTGCGGGTCGGCGGTCGTTAGTTACTGTCGCCATTCATGCGATAGCAAGACCGACTGCGTAACTGAAATACGGAACAATAGACTTATTTGACATAAGCTTAAAATTCATATTTTGTCAATTCACCCATGGTAAAGTATCAAACATCCTCATTTGAAACCAAAAAATTTACCATTTAACCTAAAAAATTAATGTTATATTGTAGAGAACGTCATAAAAACAATAAGTGTTAAGGGAACTAAAACTGTTGGAAGAACGTAAACAACACCTTTGCTTAATTAAAAAGTATATTAGTTTCTTTTTAGGCCTCTTGTTTTATAAACAGTTTTAATCCAAGTCTAACACGTCTATTATTTCTTCAGGTTATCGGCCGTCCCGTAAACCATTACTAGATCCGTGGTTCAATATTTATTGTATGGAAAACACAACACACAAAAATATCGGTTCAGTGAACTATGGCCAAGTGGCCACGTCTAACCTCCAAATTGAGAAATTGGCTGGGTGAGAAAATTAGTCTATGTGGAAGTCCCCAACAAAGTCATATTTGCAACTGGAAGACTTATAGGAGTGTGTTGAACCTGGCACCAAGATCGATAAGAAGAAAGATGTAAAAGCAAAGTCAAAAATAATTTTGTTAATGGAAACGATATACTACGTGCACATAGAAAATGTAACATCATCGAAAGAAGTTTGGAAAAACCTACAAAATACGTTCGAAGACTCAGGGCTATCTAGAAAAGTCGGCTTGTTAAAGGGTTTAAGCAACACTTCACTAATAAAGTGTAGCTTAAACCCTTATAACTATACCACTGTATAACTATACCACTATCGAAGAATATGTTAATAAAATTATAAGTACAGTGCAATTTACGGAACATTGACTTCGATGTTGGAGATTAATGATTGGGGACACACATGCTGACAGATTTATCCGATAACTATAAGCCTATGATTATGGGTCTGAAAAGTTAAAGCATCAAAATTTCATCCGATTTCATAAAAACTAAGCTTTTATAGGAAGTAAAAGTTTCTGAAACTACCGCATTTTTCACAAAGCACAAAAATACCTCTCAGCATTGCCCAAAGCCAAAAGGATAAGGCCCCCGTTGCTACGGCTGTAATAAATACGGACACTTCAAGAATCAGTGTACAGTGACATAAACTAATCAAAATATATTTTCGGCTTAAAGCGCATCAAATCAGGATGATTGGTAAATTGATTCAGCAACAACAATGCACATGACTAGACGCTCTGACCTGGATACATGAGGAACAACCACCTCCGATTCACAAAAATAATGGTGGCTGACAGTGAAGCGGTCATCGTGCAATGTGTAGGTAAAATAAATATAGAAAGCACATTAGGTACTGATGAACATCGAATCCAGGTGAGAGATGTTATTTATTCCTGAGTGGAGTGCAAACCTATTATCGGTCAGTCAATTAACAAAAAATGTCTGTAGAGCGAATTTCACTGGTGCTGGATGTAATATTTATAATACCAATAAAGTATAGTAACAGGACTAACCAATAACATGCATAAGCTCAGTACTGTTACTGGTAATGCATATACTGTAAATAATGAAAATAAGACAGATTCAACTACTTGGCATAAGAAAATGGGACATTTAAATACGACTGTTGTAAAAAGGTTAGAATCATGTGCTGAAAGTATTACTATCAGTAGTGAAAAAGTTGATACCCTTTGTATACCTTGTTGTGAAGCAAAACAAACGTGATTACCTTATCCAATTTTGGGGTCAAGAGCGAATGCACTGCTTGAGATAATTCATACTGATCTGTGTGGTAGGATGGAGAATCTTATCTGCTGGTGATGGAAAGTACTTCATAACCTTCATTGACGATTGACGATTGTGTGGGCTGAAGTCTCGCATTTTTCATGTTGATCGAACATAAAAGTTTATCTCTTTCTCGCTTCTATTCTGGATCAGGTCTTGAAATTCACTGATGTCGATCACAATTTAAATTATTTCGAACAATGCTACTCGTAACGGTTTACGATTTATTCGAAGCCCGGAAAAATGCTAGTATCATAATGAAATATAGGCTATATTTTTCAATGGCAGTGTAACTTTCTATGACTGAAAGAACTTTCAGAATCCATGTAGTAATTAGATTCAATAACACAAATACGCGAACAAAGTGTAGGACCAAAAAATATTAAATACTAGAGACTTCCACGTAATAAAAACTGATTCTAAAAATCAAATATAAACCCTTATACGATCAGACTAAAATTATCAATCTATTTTTTTTTTGCAATTTCATCCTTTATTGAAATTATGAACTTATTCGAACATCACGAAGTTATCGAAAATTTGACTTGCTTTATCTGCACTATGCGATAATATTTTCTATTACATAAACAAAATTGTATAAAAGTGAGTAGAAATATGTGCACGTTTCGATTTTTGCATACAAGTTCGCACGTTTGTGTGTGTGCAGTTGTGCTAAATACATGAATCTTGGCACATTCAGGTCGAACTGTGGCACACACGGCCCGTGTGCCGACAGTACGTGGGGCGGGCAACATTTTGCTCGCGGAGCGTGATTTTAAATAGCCATTTACTTGAATTAACACATCGTTATCTAGCGACACTCACGCGGAAGAGTGAGGACCCCTATTCTCAGCTTTGTCCGACTTTGAAATGGCTATGCGTTTATTTGATGTATTAGAGACTACTATAGTGACCTGAATTCCCAAGTTATCCATTACAATATTATATCTATGTACTATTATATGTATATATTTTATTATATTTATGTATTATTATAATAATTGTACTGACCAGTAATGTTTCAATTAGAAATACAACAGACAGTTTAAGTTAAATAATTTGATTTGATTTTAAAAAATATGTTTTGGAAAAATTTACGAATATTCTCAAATGACAGTCGCAATGAACTTATTATAATATTTATCATACACTTATACTATTGAACTTTTTAAAGGAAACTTTTTATCTTAGCCCAGATATCGATATAGCTTGTCAAGAAATAACGAAAAACGGAGGGATTCTAGGGATACTACATAAAATTTTATTTCTTTAATACTCACTTTGTAGAAAAATAATTTCAGTTGTTATTTATTAAAAAATTACAATTTATCAAGGAAAAGAACTGACATGATAATATGAAATATCAATGAGTTAGACTAAAAAGTTATTATTTAAAAATTATATTTGTCAAATGAATTTGTTGTCAAATTAAACAAAATCCCGGAGTGTGAAATATCAAATTTCTAATTTCTTCATTTTTGTATCATTTATTAAAAACTATAAAAACCGCCCATAAAGAACATCAGTATGCGCTGGCTAAATGCGATTACAAAGATCCAATATTTATTTAACATAAGATATTTATACACTTTAATTAAATATCAAATCAAATAATTACTACAATAATAATTTTTTTATGAGCTGATTTACAATACATTTATTCATTTTTTTATTTGATTCTATTATTTTCATAGGAACTCTTTCATAAAAACGAATGCAATCCCTTATAAAAAATATTAAGAAATATAATAAAATTTATCCTGATTTGAATTATTGAATATAATTTAAATATCATTTGATTGATTTAAATATCATTTCATATATTATCGGTCTTTTATTATTTCTAATGATATTTTTTTGGAAATAATTGGCGAAAAATCTAGTGTTGTGCGAATGTTGTGTATAGATTTTCAATTCGGTCAATCATGAGTAATAATTCTATATTTTTCTTTCAATATAGCATCCGGTCAGAATTTAACATGACTAACGAAAACAAGATAATAAAATGAAATTAACAATTTTATTTAAACATATCTGTATAGGAAATTAATAATTTTAAAACGATTGTATCACGTCGAAAATATAACCTCAAGGTACAAAAGCAAATAATAAAATTGTAATATCAGGTTCTAGCTGGACATAAAATAAAATACACCACTAAAATGAATATGATAAACACAGTTTCAAATAGAAGAAAAATCCTTCATTGTAACACTGAGATTCTAGTAGTCTAAAACACTACAATACATCTTTCTTGATACAGTGGAATCTCAATAACTCGAACCTCGTTAAGTCGAAATCCTCAGTAGCAAAAATTGCCATTCCCTTCCGATGAATCCCTAAATACGCGGTATCTCAGATCGTCAAGTCCTTTTAACCTACATATTAATATCAGTTTTGGCATTTCTTCAATTCTAAACCTATATTGTATTTATGTTTACTTATTACACGTTTCCAGCCCACTATACTTCATGGAACACCTTCTTCGTGTATTTCTTGTAAACATAATACAAAACTGAATGTCGATTCGAAAATAATATCATGATAGAATCGTAATAGAATCAGATCACTTTCTAAAGCGATATCAATAGCGCGAAAGTTCCACTATAAACATGCATGCGGTCGTGTCGGCTCTTTTATGGTTATGGGATTATTTAAATGCGCGAGGTTCAGGAACTCTGTGTGTGTGGACACAGCTTTATGACTGGGATATTGTGAGGTCCCATAATAAGGTCCAGTAATCATTTCGCCCTTTTAGGGTTTAGCCGGTATAATGGTCCGCTATCATTTTGGTTGTGAGCTAAGTAATAGGTTCGTTTGCCTTAAAGGTGGTATACGTGATGTGATACCATTTTCGCGATATGTTATAGTCGACTCTGATTACGCTAGTATTTAAAAAACAAGTGCGCAATACCGTATCGAATACTTCAGTTTCATAAAACACTTCCTAGAAATATTGAAGTGCCTAGTATTTAGTAACCTTTCATTATAGGAAAAAAACATTCTAATTCCGGGTTCAGTTCTAAGGATTGATTATTAGATCATAGTTATAGATAAGCTAGCTCAATACGAGTTGAGAACTTTGACTTTCATTGAATATTCTCGTAAACCTTACAGGTTTCACCATGATAGGTTATTTCACCCCTCATACAAGCAACAAAATAACTAATCTTCACGACTCTGAAATTAGTCACAAAAGCGTTATAGTCGCGTAATAAATGAAGAAGATTTGAAACGTTAGAGTAAGGTGGGATAACATTGTCTGTCCAATCATGGGGTCATGCGCTTCAAATTTCACTACCCCACGGATCCTTTGCAAGTTTTGTGGATTACATTTTTAAATCGGCGCAAGCGTTCTATAGTATCTGTTGCGACACTCGCAATCTCTTTTTTGCGACATCTCTTTTTCTTGTTAGTGCTTGAATGATCCATCTACTTAATGCATACCTTTGAAACTAGGTTCACGTTCGTGATTTCGTTGACAAAAATTTACAAATATTATTGTATTTTTTTCTTTGCATTCAACAAGCACTAATAATTTCGTATTCAATGCACATTATGAGCATTGAGCAGAAAGATTATATCAAACTAATACATTTTTATATATCTGTGTATCTGTTTTCTTTTATCAATACAAAGTACGTATAATTAACAAACCACGTTTCATTTTATTAAATATCGCAATTTGATCAGCAAACACTTAATTTACTTTATTTTTTTTTGGACAATTTGATTGTTTGTTTTTTTTAACATTTCCAGTGGATTCAATGTGAACATGTTTAATATTGTCCACAGGATCGTTCAAAAGGTTTTTACCATGAAAATTGCGTTTTTAATCACAAAATACTTCATTACAAATGTTTTTAATATAAAATTAGCATCCATTTTCATGAACTAAAGAAGACTGATTTGATTGAATATCCATTACGTTTTCGTCGGAATCAAATTTCAGTAAGGAAATGTCGTTAGTAATGTACGGGGGGATATTCACACATCTTCCTTAGATTATTGGCGCCGATATGAATACCGCCGTCGGAGTCTGAGCAGCTTTAGGCCATATGTTAAAAGCATGGATTTTTATATTTTATGCCATGTACATAACCGAGTCATGTGAGGAATACGGCCTCCATGTTCGGTCCCGCAAGTGTGGATTCCATTTCGGTTCTATATACTCAACGTTGAAAATAGAATAGAATATTAGTCGGGGCGAGACAATAGAAAAAAAAAGTTGATCGGTACAGGTACAGAGACCTCGGTAGTAATAAAAACGTGATAAGGAAACGTAAAGTAATAAGAAGTATAATAATGTGTGTACAGAAAATACTCGTACAAATAATTGAGAAAATGATCGAATAAACTGGTCTTGTCGCTGCTTAATCTTTAATTTCGAGTCCTATATACCGAAACTCGACGAGAGCTACATCTGTGGTATAACATATACTCTTCATCGATATAAAAATTTAATTTTTTATCCGATAATATAATAATGCAATTTATTAATATACTGAGTTACAAATAGAATGGCGAAACTAATTACATTTGTTTGGGAGTAAAAGCACAGTCAAAACACAATTTTTGTCAACGGTTAGACGATGAGTAGAGAAAGTGTTTAGTACCATATTTATGCATGTCTTGTGTATAATGTAAGTTAATGCCAAGTATATAAAAAATGTAATGAAAGTATGCGCAAACTAATATAGAGAAACAAATTGGAAAAAATGTAGTTAAATATAATAAAAAAAATCTGGTAAGATAAGGTAAAAAAAAATTTCAAGAGTTTTTTAGAGTTGAAATTACAGCCAGAGCTGAAATCGCATAATTCATTAGCATTTACATAGACCTAGCATCAGCGCGACGTCACTGTAGACCATATGTGGGCAACCACCGGCCCGCTGTAAGATTTGATCCGGCCCGCGAGACATTTTGAAAAATTTCATGTCTGATATTTATCACTAAAAACCATGAACACTACTTTAAAATGCACCTACTTTTGAACGCGGCCCACTAACATGTTTGCACCCTAAACGTTAGCCCACAACATGTCAAAGGTTGCCCAAACCTGCTGTAGAGGTTAAAAACATGAATAGAATTTTACAATATTCACGTGATTGAAAGTGTTAGCAATAATTATTGATTACACATTTTTGTGTCATATGTATAGAATACTGAAATTCCCTAAATTATTTTCGGATAGCATTTAAACATTGCACCATACCTTTTCTTGGCGCCGATTTTGTAAAAGGCAAGTATGGCTGAATAACCACTTGCAGACCAAATCCAAAACAGTTTATTGACAACAGCGATGTTAAAATATGCATTGCTTAATGCCTGGATCACAATCTTGTCTTAGCTAGCATAAAGATTTGGATTTGACTATGCCTCTTTTTTTAAATAGGTTATTATCTTCAATATCCTGACATAAGGTGATGATTATAGGGGATGGCTTAATTTTTTTATATTCATAAGCCATACCTATTTTCCAGATATGCAGACACCCACCACATAGAATGACGATTGTGTACTGTTTTCGCTTTACTAACATCTATTAATTTCTTCAACCTCAGTTTTGGGTGCTCAAAAATTAGCTCATTCTTTGACATTGCATCAATTTTATATGTATAAGATTTTCTAGATTGAAACATAAAACGAAATGAAAATGCAAGAAAGAAAATGAGAACTTTTGATTATTTTCTTAATCTTTATAAAGAGACGTTAAGTCATAAAAAGCTAACACATAGTTTTAATTACTTAGAAATTATTTTACGTAGTAATTTATTTTTGATAACAGATGTGTCTTTTTCTTTATTTAAGTGAATTCGTTTACGAGCTCAGAAGTATTGAAAAAACCCTTTTCTATCTTTTTTAGAAAACGTCGATGAGTATGTTCATGGCTTGTGTGAATATGGTTTCGGACGCAACATCCTAGTTACAATCATATCATGCCAAAACTAATGAATTTTTATACTGATATCAGAATAATGTTAAATTAAAGACGTCAACATAGGGTACCGCGGTGTGTTACAAGGCCGCTACAAGTTCGTCCCAGGCATCTCAAGATTTATCTGCGAATCCATTTGGCGACGTATTGAATTTCAATTACCTACTCATCTCCATGCAATATGTATCGCTTACTTGCCTCCAGCGAAACCCGCTCAACTATAGCGAGCAACGAATAACGCGATATTCATATTACTGGGTTAAATAATAACAAATAATATTGTCCTAAAATACATTATTGCGGAATATTATTAAATACTACAACCATTAGCTAACAAGTATGTGTTAATAAACACCTATTCTATATTATAATTCAGCGTACATCAGATGAAATATTGCAACAAACATTTTTTAATACTTCACCTTATTCTAATTGTAAAAGTTTATAGAACTTGGAGTACACAGATAATTGTTAAATATATTGTAAAATACGTTACGTCAACCGCTTGGAGCTACTGTAATCAGAGAACGTAGCTTTTAATAACATCATCCTTTGATGCCATCTGAGTTTTTTCAAAACGAGCTGCAAAATCGTGCTGCAGCATGATAAAACTTCATTAAACTTTCAAGTGACTAGAGAAAAATATTTATGTAGTATTTTCTTTTCTAGTTTAATATTTTCCTGGATCTATCCAATTCCAAAATCCTACTCCAGATATGCAAATGTTTTTCAAGTTTATTTTCTAATGACATTTAGAATAGAAACAATCGATATACACTCGACATTTCAATTATTTAGATAACAATTTTCTGAGTTTTGATACTTTTAATTTTGTCTAATCATTTTTATCTTAAGATTACTAACCGCTTTCGGTCCAACCCCTGCCCTTAAATAGGGGTTCGCCTGGAGTAAGAGTTTGGTTGAATGCGGTTTGACTGTTAGGGATTTTATCCCTTTTGTTACTTTAAAACGATGTGATCGTTTTCGAATATCAAAAAAATATGTGTACAAGAAACTGTACTACAGAATATTGCAATTAATTTTGCATTTTAAATAATTTTATATTTATCGATTTAAATGTATGATACTATCACCTAATAATTCAAGTACATAAAACTAATAAAGGGTAATTCTATGAGAATTTATTTTCTTAACGGAACATGTTTTCATTAAATAGTATTTTTAGTAGTGCAAAGAATAACTCAAAAGTAATTTGATGGGTATTTGTTCGGGCATATCATGAAACTTTTAAATTCCAATCCCATTCCAGTTCTCGGTCTCAATGCCATTCTCGATCTTGAATCCCCTTTGGATTGCCTCGTCATTTCAGCTTTAATTTCCTATTCCGTTTCTGCTCTTAGTTCTGATGCCTTCCCCGATCCCGGGTTAACAGAAGAATCTATTGTCTTTTTATCTACAAGTTGGTTTTGGATATTTACACGTTGTAGACAGATTACTTTAAAAATAAATGGCACAAAAATTGTGAGATTTATTTTTTAAAGTTCGTATAAAGTTTAAAAGTCCGTATAAAATGTTTAAAATCACAATAATTGTGGGTTATATTTTCACGCTCATCAAGGATGTTTCTAGCTATCTTAATGAACATCTTAATGTGATCCCGGATTAGTAACTGCACTCGTTCTATCCAAGCGTTTATATTTTAGTAAGGAAAAGTTTTCTCTCTCTTCTTTCCACTCTACCAACCAGAAGTGGAAATATTTACCTGTTTGTTTTTAACGACCCGCTATGAAAATAGAAGATTTTCAAAAAAAATAGGAAAATTCTTGGTTTAGGTTCGATTTTGAAAAGTCTTATTATCATTGTATGTAATGCTAAAAAAATTAAATCGAAGTATACTTCCAAACAATATCGCAATTTAATTTTTTTAAATAACATTTTATTTAATACATGTTCTTTAAAAACAATTTTAATTAAATTTTTTTGATATCATAAAATTTTTCCAGCTAACCTATTTTTTACTTTTTATCCATTTTCTTTTTCAGTTACAAACTACATTAAATACCGAAAATCACAGTTTGAAACTTTCCAGAACAATATTATTATTGATTGATTAATTTTAAAGCTCAAAAGTACACTCCAATAAAATTTTAATTTCAAGAATCTAGAAAAAAGTCAAAGTTCCTATTATTATAAATAAATTAATTTCCTTAAATAGTATTATGACTACACAAAATTGAAACGTTCATTTGAAAAAGAGGATTATTTAAAATTTTTATTGATTCTAATTTTCTATGCCATAAGCTAAACAATTTTATAAAATTTCTTCAATACTGAAAAATTTTGAAAAACTTTCATCTTTCAAAAAATAAATTGAGTGTCAATAAAATACACTTTAAGAATAATTATAAAATACAAATGAAAATATATTTAATCATGAAATGTTGCACAAATTTTAAAAATATTTACTAAACAATTATTTATTTCTTATCTGTATGCTTATTATAAAATTTACTAATTCTATTACTACTACTCTTTATTTATATGAAATATAAATAATGAAATATAAATAACGATATAATTATCATTAAAATATTTTGATATTTGTTCTAACACTTATATTCCTTTTGTTTTCTATTAACGATCAATATAATTGATACATTTGATAGTAAATTATGAATTATTATTATTATTTTTATGCTTCTGTTCAACATATTGTAAAAACTCCAAAAATTCATTTTTTCAACCATATTTCAATCTTAAAGGAAAAGTTTAGAGTTGCTTCCAAGTCAATCAAAGTATAATTTTTACTTTTTAAATATTATATATCCAAAATGAAAGACTTAATATATGAATAGACACATCTTAAACTCGAAAAATTTTAAATATGTGGGAAATTACATTTCAAGCTTGAAAACCTGAAAAACTCTTTTATCAGTACCTTCTCTATTTATAGCAAGAAATTTGAAGGTCGCTAAGAAGTCAATTAAACAGTAAATTTATAAATTTGGAAAACAATATTTTAAAAATTAGAAACCTACTCGTAACAAACAAAAAAAAAACTATATATTTAAGAGCTTCAAAATTTACGATTGAGTAAATTTGTGAGCGTTTTGAGCTTGAAAATAGCGTGAAATTTCAAGGTTGTCATGCAGCGACACCCACTATTCAAATTTTTTAATTTCATCTTTTGCAATTACACGATTTTCATATAAAATTTTGTATTCAATGTATTTATCTTCTGTAGCTATAAATTATCAGAATACAAAATAGTCACATCAGTGGCATGATTTTTTAAATTCTTTTTTAACGTCCATTTGTTTAAATTTTTAAGGCTGTTTTGCCTGAAGATGATGGAATCGATCAAGTGTTTTCTCCACAAAAAAAATTGGTTGCCTGTAAAGTCGGTATACGGGCGAAAGTTTTACGTGACAACGACTTTGAGTGGTAAAATCATTTTAATGTGAATATTCATTCGTATAGTAGGAAGAAGGATGAAATAATAGTAACAATTTAAAACATTTATTTATACAAAGATTATATTTAAAACATTAATTTATACAAAGAATCTCGCACTGAATTTCATATTAACAAAATTTTATTTTTACCTTTACATACATACGTATTTATATACAAATATACATACAATAACTTGCAATACATTTCGCTCTTAGGCGGGCTAACTGTGCTCGAGTGGAAGGGACGCGTGCCTTTCACTTTTATGTGTCTCTCTCTCGCTCTTAGGCGGGCTAACCATGCCGAGTGGAAGGGACGCGTGCCTCTCACTCGCTCTCATTGTGAGCGCATAACGTGAGCGGAGCGTAACGCAGTTTCTTGAAGTGTCACCCGGCAAACCAATTTATAAGACGTTGTCACGTCAAAAAAAAACATTCTGAAACTCGACATTTCCTCTACGACTTAATTTTTCAAATACGTGTCATTAATAGTTTTTCAGTTAAATTATTTGTTATACATAAGTTGATAGACAACTTATCGCGGTCACGTCCGATCTCGGTATCCGATTCGTTGACAGAAAACGTATTTCAACGTTTTAAGTTTCAAAATCACAGACAGAGTCATACACCAATATCCCACGTACAAACGTATGTACGTACAGACGGATAGACAGAAATTTCGTTTCTAAATACTAAATAAGATAGACATTTCAGTTCAAATTGCACCCTTTGAAC
>BGZK01002674.1:0-46238 GCA_005406025.1 Eumeta japonica
GAAACGCAAAAGGCATCCGGCAATTCTGAACATTCCTCATCAAACAGTCCTAACCATCACATCAAGAGCTTAGGAACATTCCGGCACAGCAGTCCAGCGTGGATTGCATAGAGGTCGGGTGTACGCCGAAAGCGCGAATTCGTCTTATAACTGCACTGGCGAGGCATGCCGGTTAATTTATGCAACAAGTGCTCTCGTTGAAGACTTCGCATTTTCGGTCTTGCTCCTCATTCCGGTTCTGATCTCGAATACGGTCCAGGTGCTGGTTTGCCGGGGCCCGAGGCGACCTCGCCTCGAGTCTGACGCGTACGTCGATCTATTAACGATACTGATGGAAGTGTAGGAAAGGAAAACGAATGATGCTTTCCCTCCGTGCATTACAAAACAATCAACAGAAAATAAATATGAACATTTTACAAACTATTTTAACTTTTTTTGTCAACTCTATCTATTAATATTTGCGACTTGTTCCTAATTATTAATAAAACTGCTTTATGTTTAATTTACAATAAAATTACAAATCTAGCTTTCTACTGGCGATTTCGTCTCCGAGAATCTCGAAATGAGCAAATGATTGTCCCGCAAAAATATTTATAGAGATCACTTAATAAAACTAGTCAAATAATAAAACTTTAACCGACTATGTGGGTTCAGCTTTTTTTGATTCCACGTTCTAATTAATTAATATTCACTCCGGTATATAAATTATATTCTCCGATATATAAAGCTTTCTTTTAAATAATTAAATATACTGATGATTATTATATGCGTTTCTTTACATTATATGTAATTCAGATTTATTTTTGATACATTTATTTTATTCTAAGAGTTTATTAAGGGTTCTCTGGGGTGCTGTCCCCTCCTAGCTACACTCATGCATCAGTTTAGAGACGCGCTTTAATTTTGTGACGCCTGTGCAGTTTCTTCTGCTTTTGCAGCGCCATCTAGCGCCATTTAGAAATCATTACTTATTCAAATTTAACAAACTAGAAACGTCCTGAAACTCATACAGTATTAAAAAATAATAATAGGTCAAATGATTTCGAAAAGTATAACAAAATATTAAGAGAAAATATTGGGGACAGTGTTTGAAGATGTGATGAAGAATTTTAAAATATGACTTTTATTTGTATGTATTATTGTCTTTTTAAAATTTTCTACGTTCCATGATTAAGTTTCAAAGGTTCGGTTCCATACATCATCAGTTGCATTGATGAAACGAATTATATTGAAATGAAAAAGATTCATGCTTTCAGTGGGAAGGATCATAGAATATTTAAAACGTGTCCGTGTATGTAGATAGCACTTTGTTTTCAATACTTGCCACCGGAAATCAAATTAACTACAAATTTAAAACTGTTTCTTCTTTGTGTCTATTAGTGCGCAGATGTACCTATTTAATCAAAGTTTTAAAAATATCGGCATTATATCAATTTTATTTTGGTGCTATTTGAAATTGACGTGGTGATGATTTCGTATGTATGATAATTTACGATCATTGGCATTTACAAGTAATCGAAAATCGGCACGAAAATTGGATTTTATTAACGTCGTGAAGGTACGTGATGGCAAAGTTGTGTCTTATATAGAACGATGATTTAGTTTTATAGATGATCTACTCAAAATGAAATGTCGGTGTCTATTTCAAATGCGGTTAATTTTAACGTGTAATATTTATTTTGATCGAATATTTTTATTTTACTTTTGAACGGAGGACGGCCGTGAACGCTTCCAAAGTCGGATATCAGTGTAGATTTCAGTGCAACAGAGCCAGAGAAAAGAATAAAAATATATCAACAGATCACGTTCACCATTTCTGAACTTGGTGCTTCTAAACTTTCCTCATGTAGCTCTAGATACTGCAAAATCTCGTGTGCTCGTTCTTTAGGTTGTAAGCAATACATTGTCCTGGATTGGGTGAACGAAAAGCGAACTATAATGCTGAACATCACTTTGATAATGTCCTTTATTTTTAAAATGTAATAATATTTTTCATTTTAGTATTCAAGACTTGAAAATTTTCTTGTGGTGTAAAACATTTTACGCAGTGAATCACCGGTTGCACTTTCCATGTTATTCCATTTTATATTTGGTACCATTGTTTACAGACCGACGATCCACCATAAACGGACCGATGAAAAATACATAATTTTGTATTCAATTGTTGTGTTTGTTGAGGATAAAAATGTAATAAATAACTTAAAATACATTAATAAATAAAATTTTTTTCTTTATTGGGCCAAATAACCTCAATCTGAACACTTTTCCACATTGGCGAAGTAGGTCATTATGCCCAACTATGAGCCATAGCTAGCTAATGGTTTTTATTATTTTTTGGTATTTTACTCTTTAGTTCATATTGTTGGGTTACTCGATTTCAACAAAAGAGTCACGAATATTAATACAGGGGAGCAAAGTTGAAAAGTAACTATATAATTGTAGTAACAGGTCAAACTTCAATAGGAAAATGACAGGAGTATACGAAGAGCTCGACGCGGCCTACGCGGCTGTGTGTAGTGACGCGACGCTTTGTTCGAATCCTAAAGGGTTTTTTAAGAACTTCGCTGAAGAAGTTGTCGCTTTATCGAAGGACAACGACTGGTTGTATGAAACATTCGCCAAAGCGCGGGGAGAAGGTGAAAAATTGAAGTGCTTGCTGGAGCATGCAGAGGCACGTTATTGGTGAAAATTTTCACTTTACACAATTTAATTTTTGTTGTTTTAGTTTGTCATGATAAGCTATTACTTTAAACTAAGGGTGTTGCAAAATATTTCAGAATCGAATCAGATTGAATATTAATATTCGATTCAAATTTCGAATTTTCGTCAAATTCTACGAATAATTCGAAAATAAATCGAATAATTCAAAAAATTTCGAATTTTACGAATTACCGAAATGTCTCTGGATTTTCAGTTGTTTCCAATTCCTTTACATAGTGAATCAAAATATTTTACTCACGAATAAAATACTTTTCCTTTAAAAATCAATACCTCAGAAAACAATCGCAAATTTGCGAAAATTCAATTATTCGAAAGTTCCTGAATAATTGGAATTAATAATATACGATTAGGAACGCGAATATGATTTGGAACTTACACGAATTATTCGTTCCGAAATCGTCGCTAATCAATTCAATTTTCTTTTCGTTGAATGCCACTATTTAAACGGTATTTATATGAATGGGCGTAAGTGGCTAACTTTTACCAGGCTGTTTCAGTTCATTAATGGTTTTGTGTTGGGCTATGCATTATGAAAATAGTAAGAGCTACCCTTAAGTTTCTAACTTGCTCGTTCTTATTGAAAAAACACCTTTCAAACGAGCGGTAAAGTGTCGATTCGGAAAAATTATATAACGAAATAAAGTTTTCTTTTATAACCTATGAAATAAAGAATATATATAAAAAAATATACATAAAATATAAAAAATATATTTAGAACTTGGAATGAAAAAAAAAACAAAACGTAAAGACAGGTTAGTTATTTATCAAAATACATGGAGTCGTTAGGAGATTTCTTTTAAAATTAAACAAATTAATTTTCAGAAACTTAAATATACGGCGATATAAACTAACTAAGTTTATAGGTATTATAATGTAATTTTTTTGTGAATTGGGCTTATTAATAGTTAACAAGAATTTGATTAATTTTGATCAAAATTTGTGCATTTTTTGAAACTGCAGTCGTGAATGCTTAATCTGTAAGGTGATATAACACTTCTACAAACGTAAACTGATGTCATACTGAAGTTCCTATTTATTCTCTCTATATATCCTAAAAATCACAAAGAAATGGTGGAAATACTTTGTTTTTCTTCGAAGAAGAATGTATTCTTATGGTCACTAACAACAATATACGTGTAAAAGGTGAAACGTGAACGGTTATCGTTTAGATCCAGACTCAACAGTATACGTTACGTTGTGACAGGTGTGCAAAAATAATTATATCGATAAAAGACTTTGAGACGATGAGACACAAGAAAAAAGCCTAGAGCTGTCGTGGGTCACCAGTTGGAACGAAATTCCTATCGCTTTATATTGTTATATCAAATAACACAATAAATAAATAAATTAACAATTTATGGGCGTAATGAAGCAAGAAATACAAAATACTATTTTAAGAAAGATATTCATTTGATTGAAATTAGGTATAATATATATTAAATAGTGAAATATAAGTTATTTATTAATTATAACAGAACAACGCTCCAAAAAGTTAGGTTTAAAGATTGCTCTAAACCTAATTTTTTGTATCGTAAACATTGGTTTACGAGAATAGTTGTCAATCCAACTCCTTATCAGGTTTGGAGTGACCACCCAATTCATAGGTATTTTTTCTCATAGTCTGATTTCACATTAGTAGTTTGGATTTGAGACTTCCATGCTGAGTCAGGGTGCATAGGTACATCTCAATTTAAAAATAATACTACAAATAAATGTAAAAAACTTTCTGCAATACTAATTGACTCTTATTAAATAAATAGGTAATATCAATTACAATATTATATACCATTATGTAAAATAATAATTCTATTGTTGGTTATATAAATTTTATAACCAAAAAGTGGTTGTCTGTAAAGTCGGTTTTACTGACGATAGTTGAACAATGACAACGTCAGAAGAAAATACTGATGGAATGCTTTCATTTTTTGAAATCATAGCTCCGCTCGATAATTATTTCGATCGAATAGTAAAGCAATTGATTTTTACTCATCGTGAAATAGTTCTGTTAATTATTGTTATAGTTTTGTCAATTATAGCATAATACAATCGCTGCTAGCAGTTCAATGCTATTTATTTTAAATGAAAGCATAATATTCGACAATATACCACTGAATATATATTTAATATTGAAGATCATTTCCTTTATCGTCGCAATTATCGTCGCTATAAACAATTGACACCACATTCACTTTTCACTGCACTTCATGCAAGGCTTATGTAAATATATTATTATTATAGCAGCTGTCCACGCGGACGCATCGCTCACTGAAGTGGGAGAGACGAATTAATCGAACTGCCGAACCTGGAGGCCGATTGGCGCTTATACTCTGTCGCTCGTTCCGCGCTCTCGCTTTTGCGCTTCAAGCCTTATGGAACGCCTCAGAGCGAGGTAACGCCGCATGAGTCATGTTTTGTTCGCGCGTGCAGCCGGCTCCATCGAATTATATAAGACTTTGTCACGTCAAAAAAATTTTAATCGTAATTAAATGAAAAAGACAATGTTGCAACAACAGGATACAGAATCAAGCCTCCAAAGAAACTTGTGCCTTAAAACCAGACCTTAGATCGCAGGCCACGCTCCCTTTTAACGCAGTATACTGATTAATACATCATTGATGCAGTATTAAAAATAGACTCTTACTGTCCAATTCAGAAACGTTGTCTGAAAACCAGTACTAAGGTGGTTCTAATTAATCCAGTACTAAGGTCGGATTAACTAACCTACATCAATTCAATTCAGAGTTGTCCTTAAGCGCGGTATTTGTAAGCACCGTATTAGATATTTTAAATGGCAGCACCTTGATAATGCTAATTATTTGCGAATACACGCTATATATACGCGCAAAATCAACCGTCTATTGTAATTGATCGCTTTAACAAGGCTTATTTTGACAGCGGTCGAACTAATATGGCATTATTGGCATACAGGGTTTTAATTTCGACTTTAATTATTGATCTACTTTTACCTTTTTGTAATTTGAAATAGCGTTAATTAACGGCAAACCCTAATGCGACAAAAGAAAAAGAAGAACTGGAGTGAACAAGTCAATGTTTTCTACTGAACTTAATTCAGTCCAAAATTAAAATTATTGAATAAACAAACAGACATCCAATATCCGAAACAAGGTACAAAGTCTGAAATTTAGAACGGATCGATCTTTTTTAATAAATCCTTGGATCGAATTGCTATTTTATAAATTTCTTTATATTCTATAATATTATTAATATCATCACATTCAAGGGCCGTTTTATCCATTAGGCACTGTAGGCAGCCGCCTAGGGGCCCCGCCACGTTCAGGGGCCTGTTACAGGAAAAAATGGACAATGCTTCAAACAGTAAAAATTTAATTTGAAATTTCAATGACAATTGTCTTGCTGTGTACATTACATCGACGCTATTTTTGGACATTCGGAACGGATATTAATATTATGGTAATTCATAACGCAAATATAATCAATCGCAAACATCGCGGTAATTTTAACGCCGACTAATCAGATGACTATACGGCCAGAGCAGCTTTTTTTACACGCTTGAAAACGCGCAAAACTCTACGTTGTGAATGCACACTTACTGTACTGGTACCACCACCATAGATATGTATATTCTATGGCCAAGCTACTTTCATAGGTTGGCAGTACTGGTTCATTCGCATGACCGGGAATTCCCGATTCGTTAAATACATACGTTGTATTGTGTTATAGACAATATTTTCGAAACATTTTAATTTGTTCGTTCAATTTTCACTTCGTGCAATTTGTTTGCAGTTTTACGGCTGTGAATAAAAGAGAGTTTTACAGTTTGTGTTTCAAAACTTACGAATTTAGAGCAAAATATTAGATATTTATTTATAAAGACTGTGGAAGTGCTTCGGGCTTCGAGAAAATCGGTGAAACGACGAGTGAAAATCAGTGTAAACTAAAGTTTCATAAACTGAAGTTAAAATTACTATACGTAAGTTTTATTATTTTTTACATATTTTATTACCTGATACCTAACTTGACACATGTGAAGTGCCGTTTTATTATTCAATTAGATATTTTATTTAATTTTAACGTTATCAAATATTTTCACTTCGGGAGTTTTATTAGTTTGGGTGTTTATTATTAAGCAGGAAACCCAATATGTTTGAGCTGCTAAGGTGAAAATTTCATTTCTGTTTTAAACCGAAAGATTCTTTCTTTCAGGAACAAAATGTCGGAGGTACCCGTAAAGAAAAAAAACCAAAGTGGTTCAGAAAAACGTAAAAAGCGGCAAGAGCAACAAAATAAGCTTAATGAACAATTAAAGAAAACACAAAACCTTTCAAACTCGGATTTAGTTGCGAATCAAAGGAACATCAACTTCATGACTCTCTTAGTACGTCTTCTGCCAGCCATTGGCAGCAGACCCATAGAGGTTCCTTGCGAGCCTTTTGAACAGATTGGCCAGGATCAAGAAACACCTACGTTAGTCGGTGCAGAGGAAAGTGAGGCCGAGACAGAGGTCATACATCAAAACGTAGTTCATCTAGGGTAGAATACCAGAATGACATTGGCTTATGGCAAAATATTACCAACGAAATGCAAGATTTTTGGTGTACTAGAGACCCTAACGAATGTCAACACTTTTGAGTTTTTCTGCTTCAAGCCGACAGTACGAAGACAGTAAAGATTTTTTCTCAGTCTATGTTTTTCGGAAACACATAAGTGGTGGTAAAATCAAACGGAGTGGCTCATGTATTCTCCGTCTACTGGAAAAGTATACTGTTTTCCATGTATCCTTTTGGTGAAGCACAAAACCGATCACACTTTCAAACTGGATTTTCTGATTGGAAAAATGCGTTGCACCGAATTCAATCGCATGAGAATAATGCAACTCACCGAGTATGTGTACAGACACTGATTAGTAGACGACGCATTTACGGACGAATCGATACTTCTTTGGAGATTACATTTAACAAAGAAAGATATTGGAAGAAAGTTTTAGAAAGAATTGTCTCAGTGATAAAATTTTATCATCCCGTGGATTAGCATTTCGTGGTGACAATGAAATTCTCGGTTCTCAACATAATGGCAACTATTTGGGAATTTTAGAGTTAATCGCAGAGTACGATCCGTTTCTTAGTTCGCATTTAGCAAAATATGGTAATGAAGGCAAAGGGAAACAATCGTATTTGTCTGCAACGATTTGCGAAACTTATTGAAATATTGGGAAATAAGGTTTTAAAATATATTGTTAATGAAATCATTGAAGCCAAATACTTCTCAATAAGTGTCGATTCGACACCAGATATATCACACACTGATCAGTTGACTGTAGTGCTGAGATATGTTACGTCGAATGGAGAAGTGGCTGAACGTTTTCTTAAATTTCTTCTCATACAGAACCACAAAGGAAGAACTAGCCACCGAGATATTAAATTTTTAAGCCAATATAACATTGATGTAAGAAATTTGAGAGGTCAGTCTTACGATAATGCGTCGAATATGTCTGGTTGTTACAATGGTCTCCAGGCGCATATTAAGAGAATAAATCACCTCGCACTACGTTCCCTGTGCAGCGCACTCACTGAATGGTTGGAGTACGTGCAGCGGAAAGCTGCGTTGGAGCAATCTCATTCTTCGGATTGGGCACTATACAACTTTTTTTCGGCATCAACTCATCGGTGGGCAATTATGCTCAAACATCTTGAAAAGGTGATGAACGTAAGCAAGATTCGTCATTGGTTCTGAAAAGAGTATCCGATACAAGATGGTGCAAGGGCTGATGCTACTAAGGCTTTGGCAAATGGTTACAACAGTTTTCAGAAAGCTTTGCAGTCTATTGCTGGCGATGAGACTCAGACATCACAAGCGATTCACGAAGCCAAATGTCTATTGAATGACTTGGGAAAAATGAAAATGCTGTAATGGCCGTATTCTGGGCTGCCATACTAGATCGGATCAATGGTGTCAGCATATCTTTACAAAAGAAAACAATTGAACTTCGAACGGCAGTCGATCTTTTAAAATCCCTTTTAGATTTTTAATTTCACAGAGAGAATTATTTGACGACTACGAGACTAAGGCAAATGAGAAAACTGATACTCAATACAGTGATGAGAATCAGCGTGTGCGAAAAGGAAAAGACATCACGATGACGGAGCTGCAGAAGAAGTTGTGTTCAGAGGAAAAGAAGTTAAAAGTTGATACATATTTGCCAGTACTAGACATGCTGTGTACAGAACTGTCGCGGCGCCTAGAAGCTTACCGGGAAATAAATAATCTGTTTGGGTTTCTAACAGATTTCTCGACAAAATCCGATGCTGAAATTAGACAGGCTTGTACAAAGTTTAAGGAACAGAGGACATTGAGCCTGAGTTTATAGATGAAATGGTGCAATATAAATACTTCATCTTACAATTAGAAGACGCCGGAAAAAAATATGCCTGCCGAGGAGTCTTACAAACTGATTATTGGTAACATGGCACAGTCAACTTTCCGAGTAATGACAGCTTTGCAAATATATAGAAGTCTAATGATTACAAACGCCACTGGTGAACGAAACTTTTCCAAATTGAAATTAATTAAAACTGTCTTCGTTCAACGATGTCTCAAAACCGTTTAAATTCATTGGCCATAATGGCAATTGAAAATGATGTATTGGAAAAGGTTGGATGTCTTGAACGATTTTGTATCAAAAAGTTAGAAGAGTTAATATTTAAGCATAATATATGAAATATTTTATTTTAAAAATGCATAGACATTCTTTTCATTTGATTCAATATTTTTATTGAATAATGTGATGATATACCTATGTAGTAAAAACAGCGTAATTATGAATAAATTTGTGTTGTGTTAGCGAAAAATATATTAGGAAGTTAGAAGAGGGTAGGGGCCCCGAGACGAGCATACCTAGGGGCCTCGACATGCATAACCCGGCCCTGATCACATTCATTTATTTCCATAACTACAAATATGAAATGATTTTACGTATACAACTGGAAAAAGCAGCAGTTACACAAATCGTATAACTCATAAACTGGTTCGAGGTGGTTTAATCAAAACAATGATGCTTTAAATTACTTGAAGTACCGGTATTAACGATAGTACGCTTCTGAATAGACAGTCTATTGTTAACCATCGGACTAAAATGGTATTAAGTTAAACCGTTGTCTCTGAATTAGGCAGTTAAGTATTAAACTCCAGAAGATAAGCTTTTTGAATTAACTAGTATTAATTTCATTCTCCATGCAAATTTCGATACTAGGACATATATGATAGTATCCAAGGATTACAATTCAAAATTTTCCAAGTGTTTAGTTTGGTGCCAAAATGCTCTATTTTTGCGCTAACCCTAAATAACCTAATTATTTAGGTAGAGTGTTAGGTTAACATCTAGGAGGATTGTCGAAATTACTTGTGCAGTTTTTTAATCCAAAATTTATATTTATTATATTGTTGTTAAGCAATAAGATTATATCATTACCTCACAGAATGGCAACAAGTTGTTGAACAATATGGAATATATATATATATATATATATATATATATATATATATATATATATATATATATATATAATACATTTCATAAATGTTTCAATATATATATCATTTATGAATCATTATTGAATCATTACGACAAATTATTTTGAATTTGTATATGGCATATTTGAAATAAACGTTTTTCCCTACCTTATATATATACACAGGCCAAACGTAACACTCCTTTTTGGGTTTTACCATGATCAGGAGTTCTGGAGAGACGATTGAAGTGGATCCCTCTTGCATCATAACAACTCTCTCCGTTAATATACTTGAATAGATGAAATCATTTTCGCCTAATAAAAAGGTGTAGTTCATGACCTATTTTCACAGAATCAAAAATGTTATGAAAGGTTTAACACTTATCTATACAAAACGGCTATGATTGTCTTCAACTAGCGTGTGCAATTGTCCTTACTTCAGAAGTTATAAAATATACAAAATAATATTTTGGAGATACATTCATGTATTGTATTATTACATTGTTTAATTTATTAGAAATGCAAATTATTCTCCAAAACAAAATTCTAAAAAACTCCAACACATTTCCGTTCAAATATTGTGAATAAATAGAAATCGGATATTAGTTTACTCCTTCAGTATTTACAAATTGTTATCCGAAAAGAATGGTAATGCTTATCAATTTGATGGAATAAAAAGTCTAACGAATATGTATATTGGTATCGTTTAGGACGCTTGTCTGTAACTATTTGGGTAACGTTTGGTTGTTAGTCTGTGATAATTGACAGGCATGTCTATCGGTGATGGTCTGTGGCTGCTGATAAAGGGGCTTTTGTCACTTTTTGACGTACTGCATGACTGCATGTCACATGAGGAGGTTGGATCTGCTTTTGCTGGTTACTGTAAACGCACCTGTGGATGTTGTTTTCTGAGAATGTGCCTAGTCTGCATGAAACGTAAGTAAATATTAATAATATAAGTATTGACGGGCTAAGACAATTAAAAAAAATAACATTTGCTTAGGTGTTCGATATCCGTCAATCCTCTCGAATCAATATCTAATTCTTTGGATAAGGATTCGTAGTAAAAGAACAGATTTGAGGATCAGTAGTGGGTTTCATGCTGCATGTTAATGGATGTTGCAGGCAAGCGTCTAATTATGGATTTCCGTTAATGAACACTTCACACAATATAATAGTAAATCTAGATGTTTGAACTCAACGAGTTAAAAAGGAATTAAGATTATTTTTTCGAGTTCGGGGCGTTTGACAAGGCATTACAATCTATCTATAGAAATTGATGTATTTAAACAATCAATAATAATTTACTTTTAGGTATATTTTTTTAAACGTTGAGCTCTAAAGTCGCAAAAAATTTCACGAATGGTCTATAATGTCAATCATCACTCTAATTTTTAGTTTGAAAAGCTTGAAGATAAATCTTTGAGCTTTGAAAACCATATTTTTGAACTCGAGTAGCTCATAATTATACCGACGAATAACATAATGAGAAATTTTAAGGACAGCATGCAGGTTCACCCGTTTAATAATTTTTTTCGGTACCATAATTCTGTACTAGCATTTTAATTTATTAATAGAACATGTATTAAGATTTGCTTTTGGGCTTTCTGAATTGACATTGAATATACATTTTGAAAGGTATATATTATGGATATTATTCTTTAATAAATACAAATAGTATTTTCATATATTATTGTGGCATTTATGTGATATATTCAGTGGCGATCATAAAAATTTGAGCCAGGGTAAGCTCAACAGCTAAATATACGGTTCAAATATGTCTTGCTACGTATATAAAATTATAATAGAAACTTATCTAATAAAGGCATTCAGGCGCAGGTCGTTATTGAGCCTTCATTAGAGACATATAGACATTCAAGTATTGAAACCAAATCAACTATTGGATAACCAAGTATGTTTGAAGATCGTAGTATTATCACTACGCTATAACTAGGATAGTAAAATAGTAAATTATACAAGAACATTATAACAGTATGGAAACAGTAAATACAAATATATGTTTTTGCTGATTGTTAGCCTGTATGAAAATCGATTTTTTGCATGTGTGCTACACGAAAAGATAGGTTAATATAGACAAGCGCATTTTTTGTCTACTGGCTGTAGAGGCGCCACTGTGTATGGTTGGTTCCAGAGATGCTCGAGCATACCTACAGAGGGCGTTATCAAGTAATGTGTTTTTGACTTTCATTTTCGTATCACATAAAATTAATCTTTATGTAATAACTTTGATATTTATTAAATGCTTTGATGTTTTTTAATGGATGTCATTGTAGACTGAGCCTTTTTGTCTTTGAGTGAACGCTCCTGGATATAATACAAAACTGTTAATTATATGAAATATTTATACAACTAATGTGTAAATAAAATTTCAGAAAGTTGTACAATTATATTTAATGATAACACTATTCATTTCGCTAAGTATCATGACATATGATCAAAAGCTCTGTAATCTGACATGAAATTGTCGGAATATGTTCATTGTACATCTACAACCGAACATTAAAAAATAAAACGTGATGATGAACTGTTTATTTTAGAATAAAACCAGTTGAGTCGCCGACTTTTTAAACAAGATCTAAGCGGTACATTTACGCCCAACTAGGTATCAAACGCAATCGACGAGGTTTTGTCCAGAGTGGTGGCCTTAAGCCGGGGGAAGGACGCCAGAGATTCTCATGAAAGGCGTCTCGCCGCCTCGCGAGCGCTTTCAGCGGGGGATTTAGCCAAGGCGTTGTCGCTCGCCAGCCAGGCCGTGCTCAAAGCCCCGATGCTAGGTAAGTCGATTATGCCGAACGACAGAGAGCTTCGCTGCGATTGTGATTGTCGATGTTTTACGGTTGTATTTTTAACTATGTACTATTATATGTCATTGAAATACATTTGTTTATTTACTGTATAAAATAAACAAATACACATCTGTATTTGTGAGTTTTAGAGGAAAATTATGTCACTTAGTCCTTTAGTGGTTCAAGCTGAAGTAACATTGTACAATTTATACAATTTACGTTTTAATACAAATTCAAAATTGACGTCAATGTTCTATTCTTACGTACTTAAAAATAATCCAATATTTACGCTTTCAATCTCACTATAAACATATGTTACTGGTTTTGTCATAATTTCTATAAATAAGTACTTGGTTTGAAAGTAATAACATGATTAAATGTGTTATTTTCCGTTTCTTACAAGGATTCGCTATTTTTTCGGCAATATTTGCGGTAATAAATATAATTTTTCTATTATTTTGTTTCAGAAGAAAATGATGCCATAGACAATGGCGTTTCTTTGGCTCTTGGACTCTGGTTGCGTTCTGAAATATTACTTAAAATGGAAAAATACGCTCTGGCTTTAGAAGATTTGAAGTTAGCCTTGAAAGAGAGACTCCCAGTGAAAATGCGAGCCATATATTACTGGCGAATGGGAAACTGTTATAAAGGTGAGACATCGAGTGCAAAAGAATGATAACAAATTTTACATTAAAAAATGGAAGTCATTATAATTCGTAGTTTTAAAAAAATACTTCAACGGTGCCGCTAAAGTTGAAGTTCACTTCAATAAGAATATTAATTTTCAAGGTGCACTTGACATTTTAGAGAAGCATTTATTTTTCATTAGATCTGTAGAAGTGTGATTGGCATTTTGTTCTATTAAACTGACTATCTAATTCATACACGGATTTACCCAATATCCGGATATGGGGCAATAATACGATGCATTTATACCTTTAATTTACCATACACATATTTTCTAAAAGGTCAATCAAATTTCTTTTACGGTGTTATCCCTTGCAAATAACTTTCAGAAAATACGGACATAGTAGTCTGACTGAAAATGTAAATACAAACTTATGATATTCATAGCTTCAAATATAAATAAAAACATTTCAAAAATTATCTATTACAGCTATCATATCTACCTATGATAAATAATTAATTATCAAACTATTATTATCATAGTTATTATTTTCCTTTAAAATAGTCATCTCAGGCTGATGTTTCTAAATTGGCTATAATAACGTGTAACTAAATAATTTAACGAAATATTCAAATTCGGTCTTAGGGATCGGCGAAACGACTCGAGCTAAGGTGTCCTACGAGTTAGCTCACAGGCTTTTAAAGGATGAAAATGCTCGCAACATATTGGACGCCGACATCACTAGCTTGAATAATTTATCTTCGGCCCCTCAGTCCGAAAACTTAGAAAAAGAAGGTAGCGTATTTATCGGATTTAGTGCAGATTTAGTTTATTGATGAAATCCCGCTTACTTTATTTTACTTTATTTTTATTATATAAAAATGTACAAGAAAAAATACCCTAATAACAGATAATTTGAGATGTTGAAGCTACATTCGAGCTAAAGCTATATTTGCTGCGTGAACTGACAGTTTTAAATTTCGATTAAATGAATAATTCGTCGTAAAAGAATAATAGCCATATCATTTACATTGCACAGCATTGTTGAAAGGATGTTAAGACACATTTTATTTATATTCAGATAATATGAAGCAGCTAAAAATTGAAATGGTTACTCCATGAAGCGTGTAATTAATTTTGCTGTACGTGAAATTTTCAGAAGTGACTTTGGCGGCTGGAGCAAAGACCAATTTGCCATCTCTGTCTAATCTTGTGAAAATAATCGAAGAGGAAAATAAGGTTATTATCTTTTGAATGTGTTTAGAATTCCAGCAAGAAGCATGTTAGGGCATTTAACGAACAACTGTTTCATATACAAAATTCAAGACATTGTATTGCTATCATTTTTATACTTTTCTTAGTATTCGATCCCTTTGCAGGTGCTAAACGCGACGTCATCTTCCCCAACCAAACGACCTCTCGTCATTATTTCTCTCATCTCCGTTTGTTTGTTTTCGATACAACATCCCTTTCCTGTTATAGATTATTCCACGTTCCCATCCAATTTAACTGCGTATGTAATAAAAGAGAGAGAGAAAGAAAAGAAACTCTACATATAAGGTTACCAATTTTGTAAATAATATTATATTATAATAACATTAACTGAATTCTATCAATCGCAGTAGTTATTTATGTATATAGAAAGGAATATTCACGAGAAATAGTACTAAAAAAATATCACAAAGGGGAGTTTTCGTCAATATGCAATAAGTGTTTAATCAATGCGGTTAAAGTTACATTAGACATTTCCAGTGTTTTCAGCATATACATAACTTTCTTCCAATAACAATTATTCATCTAGGCGATTTTGCATGAGAGCTATGAATAAAATTTAATTAGTCACCGTTTTACGTAGATAAGTGACGATTTAACAGATGATCCCAAATAAACTATATAATCCAAACTTAAAAATAATAATAATAAAAATAAAACTGCTTTAAAATTCCTAATCTTCAAGGGATATTAAGCCTTTTTTTATCCAATTTTAATGAATTACCTATGTAAAATATTGCATCGTTGTTTGTATGGTTCGATTTCAATTTGATGAAATTCATTGGTTAAGTAGCTCTATTTCATTTTATTTATTTCTTCCGTTTTTCTTAGAAATAGGTTTTATGCACTTAAACGTAAATAACATGAGTAAGAAAATTAATATTCAAGAATGGTGGTTAAATAATGCATAATACGGTGTTATATCTAAGACAAACACGTCAAATATAGCTTTCGAGATGAGAACCCAAGAAATGCCTACAAAAATACTATCTAATACGTATTTCTTATATGTTTTAAATATATGTATGAAAAATATGAAAACCGTTAAACATCTACAATGTCCTCTCAAACATCACACAGCTAAATATAGGTGTCGCGATATAGAAACCTACAAACAGGCCGTTCTCGTCCGCAGGGCCGTTTCGCCGCAGCCAACTGCGATATTAAAACCGGCGACGTGTTACTAATAGAAAGTCCGTACGTCGCTTGCCTACTGCCAGACTGTTACGGTACACATTGTCTGCATTGCTTCGAAAGGTTGAGTATATATTTATATGTTTGTTTGTCTGTGTGTGGTGCTAATTTTAAATTAAAAATCTATTTAAAAGTATTCGCATGTACCAAAGTTACCTTTAGCGTAGAATCTATCACATATATTGGAATACACACCAACAGCGGTTGCGTCTAGGTTTACGGTTTGACCTATCCTATTCTACAAAAGGTTGCAACTTTTCTCCTTGAGTAAATTTTGTTTTCGGAGTTTACTCGTTGAGAATTTATTTCCATGTGTAGTCTGTGGTAAGCAGATTGAATTGAGACCGAAATCGAGTGTTAACAAAAAACTGAGGTCGTTGTTGTGTTACCCCTACGTGCAACATATTTGCGTGTCTTACACGGAAAGCGTGTATTTTTCTTTCATTGCTTATATACAAATGCATTACTTTTAACGCAACCTAAGATAATCTTTTGATGTATACGGTGTTGAGGTGACGCAATAATAAAGTACTAATTTAAGGTATATAGAACGTAGCGGTTGGCAATCCGCGCTCACCGCTGTACTACATACTAAATCACGCGCGCATTTCCTGATTTTTTTAAGGTCGTATGACAAAACTGTTTTTTTCAATAAAAATTGGGATCAATTTAATAAAAATCCAATTGGCATTTTGAAGTGTCTACATAGAAAAAATATTCTACATTAAGAAATAAATATCCGTTTTAAAAGAGGTATTTTTAATTTATTTTTTTTTGTTATAAAAATCAATAAATCATGTAACGGGAATTCACAAATAAAAGTCGATAACATAAAAAATCAGGTCACTGAAGATCACTTTCGCAAGTGTTGTATTTCCTATGAAAAATCTAGATATCTATCACCAAAATTGCCAATTCGTCACCTTAAAAGTTATTGCCATAGTTACCAATCGCTAAATGCGCATTTTGCATCAAGAATGTCTTAGTATATAAGAAAATTAATGTCATATATTACATCAAACTAATAAAATAAATATGAATAAAAGCAAATAAACGCATCGTTTATAATTCCGAAAGCATTTATATAGGAGACGGGTGTATGTACCCCCTTTGCCTATTGTATATTATATTTCATAATATTTCACATATTTGATTTTTGAGAACAAATGGAATATATTTTAAGGGGTGAACTCCAGCCGCTATTTACAACTATTTACGCTAACCCTATCAAAGCACATCTCCGTGTGAGTTCAACGACTGCCTGTAACGAAAAATAAAAATAATATTTAGTGTTAGAGATGTATTAATTGATAAAATTACGTCTAGAAATCGTAAAGGAAAACGATTGGATATAAAAAGCTTTATTTTTGTTAAGTTTCTTGGAATACAATAAGTTAAGTTGGGTGTGAACATTAAAGGAGATTTTATATTGTATTTTGTTTCAAAATATGTAAAATATTCGAAATTTATGCACGATTCCGTTTTATAAATTAAACATCTCAATCAATGAAACATTATCATCATTTTTACATCCGCCTGGTAAATTTACAAGATTTAAAATGTCAAACCAGTTCAATATTGTTTGCAGTTCTCAAACATTGGAAGAATTAAAAAGAATGCCATTTGTTTGTACAGACTCGAAGCACCGGTGTGGTGTCCCAAGTGCTCGGCAGTCGCATTTTGCACTATTTCGTGTCGCGATGAAGCTCTAAGAACCTACCATAAATACGAATGTCAATTCATCGATATGTTCATAGGTAATATACATATATTTATTGACGAATATTGATAAATATTTAGTTGCAAATAATAAAAGCTAATAATAAAATTTAAAAATTCACTTGAACAAATGGAAAATTATATTTTTAAGATTTATAATAGAATTTTGATAAATTTTCATTTTTATTGTTGTTGTAAAATTTTAACGTTTTCGTTAACCAAAACTTTAGTTTTGGTGTAGTTTAAAAATTAATAATTACTTACTTTAACTGTAAATGAATGTATGGTAATGAAATATACACCTCGAAGAAGGATCCTTAGTATTTTTGAAATCATATGAGATGATATAAACGTTTACGACTGTATGTGGTTTACGGCCTGTTAACTTCTAAGCAGGAGGATCGCGCCCAGCAGTAGGGCTTTGCTTTGTACAAGTTATGTCTATTGTTATAGAAATTTAACGAGTGTTATGAAAAATGACAATAAAACATTTTTAAACTAATGTCGTACTATCTTTAATATTAAAGTGTGCATTTTTGCAACGTGATCCTTAACGAATTTTATCTCATTACTAAACAAAAATTTTAGTATAGTTTTGTAAACATGATATGACACCTGCTTAGTTTATGCATGTCACTATTTGTTTTATTGCCGTTTTTAAGTTAAGTACTAATCTAAGGAACTACTGAACTGGCTTTGAAGATTTTCTTACGATGTTGCGTTAAAATATCTTATTATTTAAATATCTGTATCTTAGTACACACTATATATATTTTAGGGCAAAAGTCAAAGGAAATTAGTTGATCTGTTCAGTAAACCAATCCAGTAAACATATCTACTTTTATGGATGTAATTCTGTTTAAAAGAAAATTCGTTTTGTTAAACCTATGCCTGTGATGACGGGATTGCAAATTGTTAAAAACTATTGAACTTAATGACACAGAACTCTGACCATTCGAAATGGAATAGTTTAAGTTGTCGGCGATCGACCGATGAATTATAGAATTTATCAGACAAGACCTTTGTAGCTGTAAGTTCAATATCTCTGTAACTATGCAGTAATCGATTCTGGTTTTTACATCGTCGAATATTTGCCGCTTAGTCGCCATAATGAAGTCTATCTTGTTTTTGTTTAAAACATCAGAACTGATCTAAGTCCATTTTTTGCGAGGACACTTCCTGAAGAAAGAGTTCATCATAAAGAATTCAATTCCTTCTAAAAAATCCGCCAGTCCTAACTATAGGATTATGCTGCCCTATTTTGAGTTGCTACATTCTCAAGTAGTAACGATCTCGTGCGTTTAATTTTGTGTTGAGGTCTGCTATCACGTTCGTGTTTTTGGTTGACGAGGTATGTATGACTCAGTAGTCATACATACCTCGTGATATTTCAGTAAATATCACCATAAATAACTTTCATATCAGCGTCAGAGTATGTCGAAGTTGACGTGCATACCTGTATGATTTTCAATAAATACTGTTTGGTAATTCTGAGTATAAAGTACGCTACTTACTTGATGCATTTTTGAAATTGTACTACACAGTTGTAGAGGTGCTTGTGGATGATAAACCCGGCACCACCTTGAGAGGAGTTTTTACCTTTCCGGTAGTAGGAGAGGTCGCCAGATTGAAAGTTTGTCGCTCTGTCTATGGGTTTTGTACAAAACTACCATATGCCGGCGCAACACTAAGTTTGTTGCAGCTCAGAAATATTCCCGTCAGATTCTAAAGTGCGTGTCTTTAGGTTGCCAGGTGGATTGGTCTGGTTTTGGTCATCACGTTTTCCGAGTCGGGGATTTAGCACCTGGCACCCTGCTGTCACGATTATCGCTACCACAATAAGCAACAATAGAGGCACTGGTGACTAGAGGTCATTTTTGTGTAGCTATCGTGAGTGGCTTTCGCCTTTCGCCGTAGTCACAACGTTTGGCTGGTGCGGGTTGGTGACCACAATAGTAAGTCCTTACTTTTACTCAGCTGTGGTATGTCCCTCTTCCTCTTATTTTTTATTCCCCTTACGACTTGTTTTTTCAATCAGCGGTTGAGAATGGTATTTGTAATACGTATTCAAACCGACTTTAGACGACATGTTATGAAGTTGGCGAGAAACATTCAATATGCTGGCTTTTGATTTTCTACAGAATACTAAACAGTGAGTGGATTTATATTTTTAAGAATTCTTATAGAAAAAAGAAAATTAATAGCGATGAATTTTATAAACGGCGGCCACCTAATGAGGCGGTAGTTGCCAGACCAATTATTGGGAAAATGTGCATTCAAAACTTATGCGCTCTTAAGACGTTATGCTCAAGGGCGCCATTTAATTGACGGCAGACATCGACATACAAATTAATTGGATAATCCTTTAATATTTCCATTGTGCATGTAGAAAAGTCTTCATATTTATCGCTGGTCAATTTTCCTTTATAGTATTATAACCAAAATTTTATTGTTTCTTAATTGGAAAACCAGTTATTGAAAGATAAACTAATTGAATGTGAGTTGATTGCCATACCATATGTGCAAAACAATAATTATTATTGTACTTTTAAATCACAAAAATGCATTTAAATCCATATGTGATAATCAATAATTAATTAACACTGATTACAGGGTCCGGTATGTCGATATTGAGCCACGTAGCACTAAGAATGATAACGCAGGCAGGACTGGAAACCAGCCTTTCTATCCACTCAAAATACATATCAAACGAAGTAAAAACCGTGGACAGCCTAATCGTAAATGACATAGAAGGGCTCTCGAAAAAGTCTAAAGTTAAAAGCCGTAAGGAGAGACTCAACAGAAATAAAAAGACATCAAAAGGGGACAAGGCGGATAAAGTTGATAACGATAGCAAACTAGAGGATGAAATAAGTTTCAAGGAGAAACTAGAATTAATGTCTGCTCAGATTTACTCACTATGTACTCACTCTGATCAAAGGAGGGTCGAGGATTATCTGAAGAGGGTCCTGATGGCCATGTTTCTGAACGAATGTCTGAAAAAAGCCGGCTTCTTCTCCGGAGACGTCGAGGGAAACATAGTCAAAAGTAATTGAATGACAGTGTTATAATTATTTTAAATGTGTTGCAGCTACTAAGTCATTGGCAATAATATCATAATATTATTTCCTTTCATATTTATGGACCTAACGCATGCCAAGTTAATAATATGGTGAAGTTGTTTTATTTATAAAGATTAAAAAAAATACTAGGTACTTACAGTGCAAATATGTCCGATTCACTTATTTGACAATTTAAAAAATATCGTATTTTATATACATAGGAAAATCGAAAAAAAAATCCCCATTCTAATAAAACAGTATTACATATAAATAAATTTGAAAATCGGCGTATATGTAAATATGGAATTATGGCAAAATGTGAAATATGAGTAACGATATAATTAGGTGTTGTACTTCATACTAATAATGAAAATTATGCACGTAGTAGTTGATGGTGATCGGTTTTGTTTTGTTTGAAGGATTTTGTTCACGAATGCTCCAATGAGTAACCCTATTGTTATGTTTTTGTCCGCCTCTTAAGGAATTTAATTGATCTAATGACATACGAGCTAAAGATTCAATGTAATGTTTATTAAAAATTTAATGTAAAAAGAAAGGACTAAAAATTTAAAATAAATTGAAAGGAGCAACTCTTTCCAAATGATTAACAGGATAACAAAAAAAAAAAATGTTACGCACGAGACCAGTCATCGTCAAAATATACGTCATACGCCACGTTAAAATGTACGTGTCTCGTGGAATCGATTCTACAAAACTTAGAATTGCCATCATTTTGCATTTGTAACTCAAATTCAGACAAATTCAACTTTTTCCTTATTTGCTTGTTATTTCGAATACTCAATGAAAGCAAATTTTTTGGATATTTATTAATAAAATTTGTTACTGTACATAAAAAAAAAATAGAAAAGCACTAGTTACAGTTTTTGTTAAGAGTACTCTTTAGTTTATACTGTACTTTTCTCATATTTCTAGAATAAGAGAGATGAGTTGATAACAATATTAAGAGCAAAAATCTCTTCTTTAAATTAGAGGTAGAGAGATTAATGAAAAATCATTGAAACACCTTTATGTTTTAAGTGACTTTAGATAACTTTAGGGAAATCATTTAACAGCCCTGTAAAGTTTTAATGAAATGAAATACTTGCTTGTTTGGAGATGATTCCTAATAAAATTAAGATTGACATGCAGACATATTGAATTTTGAGAAAAACTACACTGCAAGTTTAAAAATGTCCATTAGACAAGAGTATTATACAGGGCTTACGAGAATATCTCTATCTGAAAATATTCAACAGCTATAATAAGCATATAATAACATCTGCACGCGCCAAAGCGTATGCAGTACTTAGTATCTCTTTCACTTCTAGAAACATAATTGGCATGCTAGGAACGACTTTCAGGATTACCATTTAACATTTTTCACAAATGGCCAGAAAATAATTCCAGAGATCTCTTGTGCCCGATTCGCTAAATTAAGGCTAACTAGAACGTTCCTAGTCTAAAGGGAATTCAATATAGGTAATCCATTACATATTTGTTCTCCGAGAATTTGGCGTACCCCGGCAGAATACCTAAATTTAGGTATATGACTAGAATTTCATTTCAGCAAAGTCGATCATTATTTTTTATTTAAGATGAAAGCGAACGACTAACGTAACCCCAAATAATGATTTATAAATGAAGTACAGAAACTGACTTCAACATCAAACGCCGTAAATAATATCTCGCTGTTGAAACACGATAACAATACACTTCCTTATTAGTTATTGCCCGCGTCAATAAGGAAAAGGTTCGAAGAGAAGATTTGAAGCGCATTGATTGCTAGCATTTTACCTCATAACTTCATCTATAGACATATAATTCGAACGGACGTGCGTTATAAAACTTTATTATATCGATGCGGGTCATACTTCTGACTTCATATAAACAAATAAAATTATAGAATTAGCGTGTTTATTTTATTATTATCAAAACTGATTGCGACTGATATAGAAAGAGTAATAGATGCAAAAGGGCATCGCAAATTTTTATCTGTCTGTTCATACGACAACGCTAGTCTGGAACAGCTGAACGGATTAGCAAGATGATTCTACAAAAAAAATACTTAGCTTAAAGTCACTCTTGAGAACCGTATAGTGAAACGAAAATATACACTTTAAAGTGTTAAGAAAATAATTTGTATTTCTTAGTATTGCATTCATTGTATTTCTCCAGAATACCAATAGATGGCGCTGTTTATTTTCATCATAAGCATCCGAACATGTTTCGGGTGCTTATTTAGATCGCGTAGAACGCAGTACGATCGCGCACTGTAATTTTCTTGTTACTTTACAATTACAGATCACAGTTTGCGAACTATAGAATTTGGTTCGTAAATAGTTTGATTAGATTTAAAAAAACTTTAAGAAATCACTTTTCTCGCAAGGTTTTATATTTATAGTTTGGTAGAAAAAACTTTATAAAGCGCAAGATCAGACCGGGCGCGCTTCGGACGTACAATTTAGTTTTAGTCGTTTTGCACCCGGACAATCAAATTCTAAGTTAGTCGTATTGGATTACTTTATAATGAACGTGGAGAATGTACGTGCAGCCGTAGAATTTAAATAAAATCAGTAACATGCTGAATATTTTTCTACAGGATTTTGTTAAACTTTAATAATTTTTAACTTCCCGCCATAAAAGTTGTAAAAAAGGCATAAATTGAGGAAATATATTTTATAATCTGATTTTCGAAAATCGACTTTTCATCAATTTTTGAGGTTTATTGTTCTAGGAATCTATTTTGACTATTTTTAGATACATGTCTGTATGTAAATTTGTACGTGCGTGCATGCATGTGTGCGTGTGTGTGTGTGTGTGGGCGTGTGCGTGTATGTGTTTGCGTGAGGCTTACGCATAACTTTAATGACTGTATTAACTGACCAAACCGTATTCGAAAGTGGTCCACTCAACTAATAGATCTTGAAAATTTGAACGTTCTGGTAGATTTCGAAAATTTTAAAACAAGATATTTAAAAAATGCTTTTTCAATGATTACCTTAAAATTTGAACCTATTCGGCTTGAAAGATTTTGAAGTTTGAAAAATTGAAAAGTTAGAGATTTTTTTGTAATACTTTTATAATACTCTATTCATCGACAACAAATCAGTTCTTTCCCCAGATAGTTGCAACTGATTGTCGTAAGTTGCATAAAAATTAGTTGATTGGATCGAGAGGTATTGTTAGAGAATTTTTTTTAAAAAGTGTTTTTCCAGAATATTTTTTGAAATACTCTTCATATAAATTGTGAATATAACCTATTCTTCTCCTTAAAAAAACAAAGCCGATCATTGTAAAATGGATCGAAATCGGTTGGTTTATTCGGGAAATACGGATAAGGACGAATTCCAAAAAAAGCTGTTTTACAAAATGACTTGTGAAATTCTTAATTGATTGATGTAAAGTACTCGATCATTTTTTGCTTAAAACTGCACCGAATGCCGTAAAACTGATTGAAAGTAAACAACGTGTTCAAAAGATACTGTATTTGTATTTTTTTTTGGTTTGTTTTGTTTAATTTTTTTTCATTACTATAGCTGATATGTTTCGGCTGAAAGAGCGTAAAATGTATTACTACTATATTTTTTAGTTTGAAGAGCACGAAAAAGTACTAAAATTGAATGCTATTCACATTTTTAAACACTGAGCCCGAAAGTAGGAAGAAGTTTTAGGAATGACTTGTTTCGAATTATTGAGCTCAAAAAGTTGAATAATTTGTTTTGAAGTTGAACAATTGTATTTTAAAGTCAAGGGGCTTAAAAAGACGTCAATAAGTGTAAAAAGTTGAAGTTTTGGGAATGGCCTGCAGAGTCAACTGTTTTTCGAATTTTCTTTTAATCACTAAGTACCAAAATTAAGTTTTTAGAACTTGAGAAACGTCCAGTTCTCCTGTTTGTAAAATGTTACTTTACATTTTATTTTAATAGAAAACCTTGAAATTTATATATAAAAATTAAAGTAAATGAAGCAATTGTTGTCATTTAAAGAATTTTTTGTCTTTTATTTATATTTTAAGTCTGCAAATGATATGAGTTTTTGCTTATACTAGTAGCTAATGAGAAAAAGCAACTGCTCGAATTGAAATTTGAGTTTCCTTTATACAGTCTGATAACGAAAGAGATCTATCTTTTCATAAGCGGATAAACCTGAATATTGAAAAGGCCGCAGGAGCAATTGCGATCGACTAAAGCTAAGGAGATTCTTTTAAAAATATTTTGCCAATCAAGAAAAAAGTCATCTAAATCGGATTACGCGTTCTTTTGTCGTATCGCTACTACAACGCTACAGAGACAATGGATTTCAATTTATTTTTGTGTTTCTTTTATTTGGGGTAAGAAGTGTAAAAAAATTCTTGATATACAAAAATTTTTTTACACTTCTAAAAAAGAATTAAGTAGCGCGATTCGTTAAAACGGGTACAATATATTCAATAAGTTTGTTTATTCAAAAAAATTAAAGAAAGGAACTTAACTAACTTGAGTATTTCAAGTACTTGATATAACAAAGAATATCAAAGATTCACGAGTCGAGCGAGGAAATCGATATATATATATAGATTATTTATTATAATAATAAATGAATATTACTGTGATTTAAAACTGTGCAATATTTTTTAAAGATAAAAAAGACAAAATAGAAAATTTTTATCAAAAATTACAAAGAACTGTTGATACTGCTCACAAAAACTTTATAAAATGGGGGATTTAAACTAATAAATTAGGAAATGCCGCAGAGCGAAAAGTATATTTTAGAAAGATACAGTAAAGGCAACAGGAGCGAAAAACGGAAAAACAGTAGTGAAGTTTGTATTGGAAAACAAACTATTATGAATAATTACTTCAGAAAGAAAAAGAATAAGAAATGGACGTCCCTAAATTGTCTGTATAAAAATGATATAAACTATATTATGACCAAAAAATAATATTTTTTAAAATATTTGTCAATTATTCATAATTTAAATTTTAATTCGGACCATAAAATAATTTTTGTGTCACTACAAGTTACATAAAAAAAAGTCGGAGGTTGCAAACTAAATCAAGACCTTATATGAACATTGAAAATAAAGTGGAGCTAATAATTTTGTAAGTAAATTAGATAGAAGAAAAGAAAAAGATTGTAGTGAATCAACTCAGGAGAAATATTGTAATCTTATAAATGTCTTCAAAACCGAAGCTAGAAAAATAGACACAAATAGTAAACTAATATTGTCCACGGAAACTACTGAATGAAAGAAAATTGCCACTTGAGGGTTTAAAAAATAAAAAGTGATGTAAAGACATCGCGGAAATAAGTAAAACAATTAATGTACAAATAAGAAAAGACAGAAAACAAATAGGACAAACATCTTTAAACATTATGTTAAGAAAACATGTGGAGTAAAGAAACCATTAAAAGAATTAGAATCAAAGAAAGATTGTATGCCAAATACGAAAGATAAATAAAGAAAATGCATTAGTGAAAGACTTAAATAGTAAATATTTCCACAAAATATGAAGAACCTACATAAAGGAAAAAGATAATCTTACAACAACTGTGACTGACGACACGCAAAAATTAGAACCTGTACCACCTATTCTAGAAGAAGAAATAAAAAAGTTATTATCACGTAGAAGTTAGGGAAAGCCCCTGGTGCCGACTAAATCACCAATGAACTTTTAAATTATTAATGCCAGTGATAATCTCTAAACTCACCAATTTATTCAACGAAACAATAAAAACATTTAAATTCCAGAAAATTGGGCAAAATCAATGATTATTTTTTAGCACATAAAAGAAGACAAAGGAGACATTAGCAATTACAGTCCAATAAGTTTAATGTCTAACACATATAATATATTTTTTTTAATATTACTATTTACATTGACTAACACCTTTGATGAAAATCAGCCAAAAAAAGCAACCTTGACTTAGAACCAAATTTTCAACCATAGGCCATATCCACATACTACGGTAAACAACTTCAGAAATATAGAGAATACAATAAAGTATACTACTTGGGTTTCGTAGACTTCAACAAAGCGTTTGATTCTTCAAAACTGAATTACATACGGGAATTTCTAGAGCGCCGCGGGGTTCATAGAAAGTACATACGCATACTAAAGATCATTCACGGAAAGAGCACAGCACAAATAAAACTGTAAAAGACGAATGACGAGTTCTCAATTGAAAGTGGAGTCTGTCAGGGTGATCCTATTTCAGCTAAGATATTCTCAACTGTGTTGGAGACGATCTTTAGGAGACTGGTTTGGGATACCTACGGGTTTAACGTGAACGGCGAGAAATTAAGTTATTTGAGGTTCGCTGACGACTTAATGCTGTTTTCCGAACGCCCAAAGAGCTTGGAAAAAATATTGCAACAATTATCAGAGGAGAGTGCAAAAGGAGGATATCAGGATTAATGACCAGCAATTAGAATACATGAATTAGTACATTTACCTAGGGATATTAGTGTCACCAACGCAGAGCAAAATAACTTTTGAAGAAGAATAGCTAACACTTGGAAGAAATTTCGGTGATTAAAAGAAATAATAAAAAATAAAGAGATGGCAACGTCAGAGAAGCGACAAGTTTATAATGTATCTTACCATGTCCGACATAAGCATGCCAAACTTGGGCCGTAACTAATCATCAAAAAAATAAAATTTATACGTGTTAGAATAGAATAGAGAGAAGCATATTGGGCGTAAGGAGAAAAGATAGAATTCAGTTAAAAAGGATAAAAAGAAAGATTAAGTTCGAAAAAGTACAAACTGTATGCAGAAAACTGAAATGACGCTGGGTGGGATATATATCCCACCCAGCGTGAGGGAAAAGGAAGAGAAATTGGCTAAAACAAAAACAGAATTGTATCCTAGCGAAAGCCGCAGAAGGAGGGGAAGACAGTTAAAGCTATGGGATGGTAATTATAAGAAAGTAGCTGGCCCAAAATGGTAACCTATTATGGCAAAGGGCAGAAACAAGTGGAAAGCCTCAGAGGAGGCCTCTGTCGAAAAAGAAGCTGTTAAGAGGGGAGAACAACCGAATTCCGAGAATATGGTTTAGTTTAAGTTAATAATTTTAAGCTATTGCATAGCTTTTATCGCGGGCTTTGAGCACGGTGACCGAAACAAGAAATTCCGTAACGAAAATAAAACCTAACACCCTCCATTTCGCCTACTATGTGGCCCGGCCGAGTACGACTGTACGAAGCTCGCACGGATCGAGATGAGCTGCCCCGAAATCGGACGAATACGTAAGCAGCTGTTTGTGAGAAAGTATACAGGTGTATAGGTATCTACCATATCTTTATAATGCCACACTCACCGCATGTGCCCCGTAAGTATAATATATATGTAGGTATATATGTATACATAGGTGTACCTAATAGGTACATAGGTACTACCTATGTACAACAGAGAATAGCAGTTGCTGGTGCATAGGCATACGGTAAAATTTGTGTATAAAGTGTTTTAAATATGAATAAACACAGTGCAATTATTAATGAAGAAAGTGATGAAAAACTTGAACTAATATCAAAGAAAAAAAAAATACTGCATAAATAAATAAATAATTATAATTGCATAAGTTGATAAAAAATGCTATGCAATAGCTTTACCGCGGCAATCCCCGAGTGCCACATGTTTAATTTTTTTTATCTCTTTTACTTCCAACTATTGTACAAATGATTGTTTGTTAAACAACAATAAAGGTTTATTATTGTTATTATACCTTTGCTTAATTTTATATATTTTTATTACGTTAAAAATATTCGTAGCTCCTTAGTTTGCAACGTAATAAAAAAACGTAGGTAAAAAATAACAAATATAAAAATAAGTACGTATATTAAGTATTTAGCTTGTCTAGGCAGACATTTAAGGTGATTTTGTTGTAAAAATCCTTTTATTTGATATTTTAATGATAGATTAATTACACTTTTCAGTTCAATTATGATTAGGTCCTCAAAATAGATTACCGGGATATTTATTTACGGTAAAACGGTAGCCTATGTCTACCAAGGCCACTTTTTTAAAACTATAGCATTTGTACTTTTCGAGTTGAATCATTTCGAAAAGAACAAAACTGTTATAATATTATCTCTGGTTAAAGTATATATTCGATTACATAACAAGAACGATACTCTTTAAATCTGTTTCTATGCGCTTAAAAGCAAGCGGTATCAATTTAAACGCCCGTGTGTCATTTTAAACATGACGAGTTTCAATAAAGAATGTTGACCGTGCGACGTGCGAACTCCAGCCGTTTCTTTCAATTTTTCAATGGTATGATATAAAAATTTATAGAAACATCAAAAGGTTTTAATACAACATAGTATAACCGAGAAGAATTGCATAAAACGCTACTTTTTAAGACCATTTCTAAAATCAACATGAAACATAAGCAATAACATAAAGAAGCTTCATATCATTTACAGATATAAACTGTATAACGGAATTGCTGTGTAGAAACCTTCAATTACTTCAGTTCAACGCGCACGAAATTTATGAGACGATAAGGCGTGGACATAAGTTCAGCGGGGCGCGGTCTCATCACGTAGCAGTCGGCGTCTACCCCACCGGCGCGCTGTTTAACCACGAGTGCCACCCCGCCGTCGCTAGGTGAGCGTACGTCTGATAGCTTTGAACCGCCAGAGAACAACACTTTATATATTGACGTGTGACAAAACTTAAGACAGATACATCATTCGTAGTCTCTCCTAACATGTCTGTTATATTCAATAGCAGCTACGAATACTAGACGTAATTTATTAGAAGAAAGTTGATTTAGGTTTCTAATATTTAGGTAACATATTGATTTCATATAAACGAGAAGTCTAGGAAATTATCATTAATTACGTTTTTTGTTCAAAATAAAAGTTTATATTAACATTCTTTGAACGCTTTGAACTAAATGAATTTATTTTTACGTTTCAGATATTTCTGTGGAAAAAAGATCGTTTTAAGAGCTATAAGACCGCTTGTGCCCGGCGAAGCAGTCGCAGAAAATTATGGTCCTCACTTCCTTATGAAAGGGCGACAGGAGAGGCAGAGAGCGCTCGCGTGCCGCTACTGGTTTTCGTGTCGGTGCATCGCGTGTACTGAAGATTGGCCTAATCTAAAACACATGAAGGCAGAGAAAATATTTTATATTAGGTGAAAATTATTAGAGTTCAGTGAAACAATCAATTTTGCATGCCAAAGATATCATAAATTTATAATTTTGCAATTTCATTCGTTAGGATGCGTTGATGACACTACGCCATTATTTTATATGCTGTTTCGTAAGTACTTCGTAGCAAGTACGACTTAAACTTTAAGTTCGATGAATTTGGATACAATTACTAAGAGTTACGATTCGTCCTTTCAATAAACTGAAACACGATTGCCCAAAATAGCTCGCAAATTGCATCAGACCGTAAAGTTAAAGTTGCATGCTGAGAGTTAAGAGATGTGTTTAGAAGTCACAAAGTGAAGCGTAAAGTTTCGCTGTCGGACAAAATATACATTCTTTTTTTCAGTAGGAAAACGTGTTGTATTCCTATGTTCTTTTATAACTGTATATTATATTAAGTAAGAGAAAATACAGTGACAACCAATATATAGCAGTACAGACAATAATCCAATATAAGCTCGATAGATTTTTGGAATAAAGTTCTTTAACGCTGCATGCGATGTTGTTGAGGTGTTAGTTGGTGAAAAATCGTCACGTAAGGGAGAAGCATAATGCCCCCTTCATTTGTGAGTCTCGATGATTCTTAATCTCTCTCTCTCTCTCTCTTTAACAAACGTCGCACATTAAGCGGGTGAGGCGGTAGCCGCAGTTCTTTAGTTTTTCAATATTTTGATAAATCTGTTATTTTGTTTATTTTTTGTCAATTTCTTTACGATTATTTTTGATTTTTATTCGGTTCTGGAGTTAGAGTTTTCAATTTTAAATTTTTAATAAACTCATTTCATATCAATAAAAGTGACATATTATCGATTTCGATAACCACGTAATTATGCAGCTTGACGAACTTAAGACAGTCTTAATAAAAAAAAGAAAACCCTGTTTAGTGCTTCATTTAGTATCTTCTTTATATAACTTACAATTCACTATTTTGTATGTATTAAATTAAGTTTTAAGTAAATGAATATTTTTTATAAGACATTATTTAATATTTACCTTTTAATTACTCTTAAAGGTTGTTAATTTATTTCACTGTTTCTATTATTAGATATATAATATAAAGTGAAAGGAACTTTGCTTAAAACATTTTCTTTGCAGATGTCCGAACGAGGCATGCGTGTATAAGTTCAAAGGAAATGTCAAAAATTATCCGAAAATATGCCCAGGATGCTCTTGTTCAATACGGAAAGAGGAGATGATGTCTCGCTCGGAGCAAGTTGAGCAATGTGTACAGAAATATGAGGTACGATGAGTACTTCAAGTGTCACTCATATACCTATGTGTATATTGAATATTAATTTGTGTTTTTGTCATATTTAATATTAGATTGGATGATTCACATCATCTTGTTTCCGTCCTCTCAATTCACTTTCACGCAGTCGGGTTTATTACATTTCTAATTATTATTTTTTATTTTAATAAATTCATCCCGTCAAAATAATAATGGACTTCGTAAAGGTGATGTAAGTTGACGTCGTTTAATTATAATAAAATAAATAAGAATAAAAAACCTATAAAAAGGTTGTCCATGCAGGCCTTTGTTCAAACTTTCTAATATAATATTTATCAATGTATTTTTGAGCTTCTTGAGTTAAAAATACTATCTACGGGTCTGAGTCCAAAAATTTGAACCATGTTTATGCTTCAGGCCATGCGTGAAACTTTTTTCTAATTTTGAGCTCAGTGTTAAAAATAAAGTAACAGTAAATTGTTTAGTTCAAAATATTCAAAAGAACGATTTTAGTGCTCTCCGGGCTCTAAAATATAGTTCTAATACGTGTTGAGCTCTAATCATTAAAAAATGTGTCAAGAAACTCCTTTTCTTCAATTTTACTCTACAATGTCTTTGAAACACATTGATTTTGAACTGATTTATAGCATCCATCAGTTTTCTAAGTAAAAAAAGTGACCGAGTACCAAACACCAATCTATTAAGAATTATGTTACTTTGAGAAAATTATTTTTTTCGAATTTTCGTTAACGATATTTCTGGAATGAATGAAACAATTATGTTGCAGTTTACTAAGATCGATGTTGTTTATTAAAAAGAGCTGGTGAAATTTTAGAATTTATCGGTAGAGTACTTTTAAAAATATTAAAAAAAAGATTTGAAAAATTGTCTCCAGCAATATTTCTCCAACAAATCAACCAATTTCAATGCATTTAGTATTGATTGACGTCGTTTTTTTATTTACAATAGTCGGAGTGGTCTTGGAGTTTATGGTAGAGTAGTTTACAAAACACTTAAAAAGAAAATTGATAGATTGATAGAGTAGTCGAAAGGTTACTTAAAATAGTTATTCTGAAAAATTTATTTTTAATATTCCTCAAAATATACCGGGCGAACTACTTCGATTATCAAGGAAGTATAAATCGAATGGACTCTTTTCGAATCGCAACTGTGTTTTGATCAGTTAAATCCGTTCAAAAGTTATGAGAGGTTCACATGCATACACGCGCGCAAGCACATATACACACACGCACACACACACACACACGCACGTATACACGCATACATACATTCGCACATGCCGATACAGATAATAGATACCTAGCACCTTAAAACGTCAAGATTTAGTGAAATTTAGAGTTCAAAAATTTTAAAATCAGGATGAAATCAGTCACTTTTTAATTTTATGATAATTTTTCAATTTTTACAACGGATAGAAACAATGTAATATAATTATTCTATAAAGTGTTTTACAAGTGAATATAACGTATGTAACGTTGACTATAATCGTGTCATAGTTACATTGACAGCCAGGTCGAACGTGTTGTCGCTTTTATTATCCAACAATAAGTGGCGCTAACAAACGAAAAACCTAAACCGCGCTGCAGGTATGTCGAGGGTCAAGCTCAGCCAGTGTCGACGCGCTGACTCCTATTGTACTGCGTAGTAATTTTTGAAGTAAATAGGATATATTACATTTATTAAAAGGTTTAAGATGCCATAAAACGTGTGTAGTTAATGTAAAAGCGGACGATTTTAAAAGTTTTTTCTTTAAATAGCATAAATAATTTTATTACGTAAATAGTATACTTCTTCTACATTAACGAATAATAACGCCGCTCCATAATTTCAGTTGGGTGCTAAATTCATGGAAGAAGGAAAACAATTCGAAGCGATCACATGCATCTGCAATGGAGTAGACAATTTTTCAAAATGTGGCGCACTACCGCATTGCAAGACGCATATAGCTCAAGAAGCATTGCGTTCCTGTTTTGCGGCTTCCGGCAACGTGCACTTAGCTCCTATTGCAGATAAATAGTTATTGTAATATTGTTGTTTATTAGTTCATATATATATTTACAATTAAGATTTTTTTATTGAAACATTGAAGACGATGTACTATTTAATAAGAAGTTGGTTAAAGATTAGGTCATTGTTGGTCACGATCAAAGCGCATCTCAGGACAATTCTAATAAATGCAAACACGACTAGAATACGTTATTGCGTTATGAAGTTCAAAATAAATTGTCCGGCTCCATCACCACGCCCTAAAAACCAATAATGGCCAAAATGCATTTGAAGAAAATTCTAATGAGCCCAAATACGTCGAAGCACCTTATTGTATTAAGGAGTGCTAGTGCTTACCATTCGGCTTCATCATCATACCCTGAAAATCGTTCACGGTCCGAGAACATCTCAAGTCAACTTCAACAAGCTCAAACACGGTTAGAATACGTTATTCCGTAATAAAGTTCCTTTGCCTACCTTCTAGCTTCAGCATCATATCAGTTTTACTGCCGTTTAGGTTTTGATGTAGTTTTACTTACTAAGAATCTGTCAAAATTGATAATGGGTTTTGTGGGCGTTGTCCACGTGACGATTTGTCGTCAACGATTTCGGCACTTCTTATTATCTACATCCACCAGTTTCACTATTGTTATGTGCATGTTTGTTTTAACATTAGTAAGTAAACATACATTTTATTTATAGTGTCAAGAATCATAATTTTTCTATTGGTGCATTATTGAAGCAAAGAAAAACTGGTGCTTTATTCGGTGATGAAATTACTCGTAGCGATATATTTTAAAATATATTTCGTGCTTATTTGCAGACAAAAAATAAAAGTTTTGTTTCAAATTATCCTTGTTTTATTGCATCCTGCTTATTCGCTGAGGTAAAGAAGCTTTAGTTATATAAAAAAACCTCTCTACAAAAGATTTGAGGTAATGGCTTGCACTGGGTTGATTCATATTTAAAAAAAAATCTTTGCTAAAGTTACATTACTTAGGTCCAGAAGCTAAAAAGATCAACAAAGATACTATATAAAAGACAGACTTTTTTATATATTCTTTTACAGCATTTTTTAAGGACAAATGAGCATGCAAGCCACCAGATGAGTCGATAGTGCCAGTTTTTTAGGAAAGATTGGAACATCTGATGTAGAAGAAGTGAGCCTCTGGGATTTATTGGAAGGAATAGGACATCTAAAAGAGTGGAAGTGGGTCACAGGAACTCTAATTCACTCGACGAAACGTGACAGCGGAAGGTGCTACTTCCACATTGGTATCTCATTTAAATCTGGTATCGCACACGTCGAACTGGCACATTTTCATACTGCAACCACAACATGGCTCCACCACACGTCTTGTAATAAAATACTATAGTTAACGCCCATATCTTTGCTGACATGGGTATAAATGTATTCCTTCATCTTCGTATTGTTCGATGTCAATTTCGATTCCGGACACGCTTTCGATTCCCATCCCGGTCATATTTTTTATTCTGATCTCTGCTACATACTCTATTTCGACGCAAGTCACGTTCTTAATCATAATTAAAAAAATCTTGAGCGGAGCCAGGACCATAGTCCTGGCTCCGTTCTAGATTTTGCTTCGCATTCTAATTTCAATTCGGATTCCGCTACTAGCTACAGATTCGATTTGTACGAAACCGGGTGCAAGTGTTCGAATCAAAATAAAAGATTTTAATTATTAAAACCGCCTTGGGAATATAAAATCATGGATAAAATTAACTAACATGGATGAAATTAATAAAATAAGAGTTGCACCTAATTTACCCAAGAATATCGTAGCTATATATTACGGAAGAGGGTAGGCGACACTGTGCCGCTGTTAACATCGACTCAACGTATAAATTTACTTAATAAATAATTTACGGTATTTCAAGGGTCACAGTTTGCAAATAAACGTATAAAGTTAAAAACATTGGAAAAGTGCAATGTGATCAAAAAGTGGCAAAAACAATGAAAATACAAGTGACATTACATCTCAAAATAATCAGTTTATCACAGAGTGGAACTATAAGAGCTGACTTAAAGTATGTAGTGAACCCAAACATATCTATTCCACATTTTATTAGAATGTTTTGCACTTTACAAAGTATTCAAATCCGACATAACCTAATATTCCCAAAAAATCAAGTTCTGTAGAACTAGCTGCCACATACCGGCTAAAGCGACATCTATCGGTCAGCGTCAGAACTACTTCGCCAGACACTAAGCAAGCATAGATCGACCATAAGATCCACCGGACATCAAAACTACTAGCCAAGAGCTTCCGCGATAAACTACCAGAGGACGCCACGTGTAACAAGAATCATGGAAGAAATTATAAACACGCTAAAACAATTAAAATGGACTTGGAAAATCAAAGACAAGAAATTAAGACACAGGAAAAAATATTACAGAGCAGGTCACACAGAATATTAGCAGGATGTTTGAGAGAAAAGTTCTTAACATTAGAAAAAATCACGAAAACCTAAAGGAAAGAGTGGAAAATCAAGAAAAAGGCTGCATATGTTGGAAAATAGGCAAGAAAAAATAACCTGGTATTTTTGAGTCGAAGAGAATGAAAAGTCATATGAGCTTAGAAAGAAACTTTATCACCTGGGTTGAAGAATATCTCTGTAAAATTAAATTACAGCGATATCCAAGAAATAAAAGAATAGGGAGGAAAGAAGAAAGATTACGTCCAATAGTGGTAACTTTTTCAACGCTAGGCACAAAATTAAAATAATTAAGCAAAAAGAGCTAAAAGATACAAATTACTACATTAAAGAAGACTACCCAAAATACGTCCTAGAGAAGAGAAAGGAACTACAAGAGCAGTTAAAACTGGAAAGAGAAAAAGGGAGTTAGAGCCAAATTATATACGACAAACTGATCATACCGAAAAACAACACAAAACGCAAATTTCCTACCTCGCCAGAAAATGTCATTAAAACCAACATGGATAAGAACTCACGAGTAAATAAAAGAACAAAATACAACAAATAGAAGAACCAATCAAGAGGTCTAGCAGCTTTCAGAGGGAGTAATAAAAAGGAATACTGAACTACGTAGTCAAAAAGCCAACCATTCAAAGTAATATTCAGAATAAACAGGCATAGCAATCAATCGCCTCCCTCCGGCATAGAGAAAACAAACACACAATTAAAAACAAGAAACAAACATGATCTTCCAACCCGGCTGGTCACCGTGGAAGAGTATGACCACAACCCTTCAAAGTTAATCACCACAGGAACAAACAAGAATAAAAATAAAATCCAACAAATACATGTAGCAACAAAAGTTGCAGGTCAAACTGGTGGCAATTAGCGCAGGATAGAGAGGAGTGGGGTCTTTGAGGAGGCCTTTACCCAACTGGGGACCTAGCTTAGTATATAGAAGAAAAACAATAAAAATATAAAACTAGAAAATAGTGTAATTTAGGATTAATTAAAGTATAAATACCTAGCAAATAATAAGTAATTCAAAGAAATTAAGTATAAATAGAAAAATGAAGATTTAGCTTGGTCAAATAAAGGCTTTTATTTTATTTTATTTTATTTTATATTTTTATATTACGGAAAGAATTTTCGGAAGTAGTCCAGTAGTTTAATTTAGTGGTACACAGTGGTACGCAGAAGAAACTGAAGATAAATACAATTTTTTTATTGAGAAACCTTCCTGAGCGTGCGTAGAACATATCATCAAAGTTTCATAGTAATCAGATCAATCATTTAGGCACGCATAAGGGACAAACATAAATATTATTTTATGTAATTTCAATTCCTTTATCCTTTGTGTCAGTAAATATCAACCTTAATCCCGGTCTAACTTTCGATTTTCAATAAAAAAAGAAATGGGTAATCCACCTTCGAATCGAAAGTTCAACGATCATATCAAATAAATTTATACGAATATAATTTAATGAAACTGAACTCGTGAGAGTTCATACGTATATCCTTTACAAGAGCATTTTCCTAAATTCAAAAATTTCGGCAGCTTTTCCAATTCCTCTTTCCGAAAATAACCTCAATCGGACTGTTGCAGACACTAAAACATTTGAAAAGTAAATTAGTCAAATCACTTCTCAAATGATGCCGTTACTTGTCAAGTGATATATGTATATGATATATGTGTATGATATATGTGTATACGATTCTTAAGTGCTACGCATTTTATTTTTATTTATATAAATATGTGTATTTTAGTAAAATGCATGTGAAATCATGGATTCGTACTTGTAGGGTATTTAATATAATTCCTGTTTACTATCAAGTAGCAAAGATTTTTTTTTTTGCATTAGAGTGCAGTATACTCGTACCGTACGAATTTAATTGACATTTTATAAACTTCATCACTAAAATGTCTTAATGGTTAAATGGATCACCTAAATACCTTTTTCAAGGCTAATTCGTTGTTATTTATTTATCTTTTAAAATCGTTACAAATACAACACATTTTCCATAATCTACAATTATTATGTCATGCATATAATTTTGTTTTTCATATATGACAATATTTCAAAATCATAAAACCAGTTTTTGGTTTATAAAATCTTAATTTGTAATTTGTTCAGAAAATTTTGCTTTTCAGTGAAATGAAGTTAAGTAGGATTTAATCCTTCCCAATTTTAGGAAATTAAATATGTTTTACTACAAACAAACTTTTCTCTAAGATTTATCTATTAATCTTTCGCTTTACTCTTTTTGACGTTGTTTAAGAAGTTAAGTTATTTTATAGGATGAATGTTGATTGACTCGACAATTTTTCGTAACGGCAGATGTTGATAACCGAAATTTCCGAATGCGGCTATGGAGGCTTGTTAACAATTTCGCAAAATAACCTTTAAGTTACTCGTGAATTTTCTTCAAAATGTAAGATGTCTTGAATTTTATTTCACTTTTTCAGCGAAAGGCATAATGGTATTTCGTGACGCTTACTATTTGTATTCACGTTTCTAGATTCTCAAGTCGGCTGTCAAAGGCGTATGAATGAACACGATTTAAATAAAATCTAGTTGCACTCCGGGAGTGCCGGCAGAAGTAAAAACTTGAACATAAACGTTGTGCACTTTTGAATATTTTGAAATGTTAGAGAATAATTTTTATATACACGAATTTTACAAGTATATAGACGGTCAAGCCATCAGCAGTCACCATTCGTGGATGCGCGTAGCAGGCTGTAGTACAAACGCACACGCACACTCGCGCAAGCGCCATGCGCCGCGTAAACTAAAAAGAAGTAGCAGGCACACATTTTCGCCGCGCGATAGAAGGAGAGGGGATATTACTTTCTCTCCTACGCCGCGCAGGCGGTCTACTCTCCCTCCGTCTTTCAAATTTTCGATCAGGTCACGTGTCCTGACGCGAGTTCAACATTTTTTACCCATCCCAAAAAGTGCACTACGCCGTTAAAGAAGTTTTCTCTACAAAAAAACACCTAAAAGGGTTCCTGAAAAATCTTAAATTGTAATTTGTTCAGGCCACTGCTGGCCTGGTGGCCACTTCTAATGCAGAAGGGCGGTCACTTTTATGAGAATGAAGGCAACTTGTAGTGTTTACTCCACTGCAAGCGGCAATCATTCTGAGCTCGACTGGTTATGTTCCGGAATTTATACTCGCCAACCGCCTTCATAATTTCTATTTTTGGTCTCAAACATGAAAAACGTTCATTGAACAATTAAACGTCGAACAGGTACGCGGAATAAAACGAAAGTTTGTTTATTCGTGGAAAGTCACCAACTTTGTACTAGTAAGGGTTCAGGAAAAGAGCGTTATGAAAAATTGTACTTTCCAAGACGTCTTTATTTTGAATTACGATTTCAGATATAGTATATAATGTTTCATCTAAAAGGCAGAAGTCCGACAGGTGCGAATTGGATTAACAAAAATAATATTATGGCGCTAAACTAAAAGAAATGAATAGTTTTTTATTACTAGTGTTGAAAAAGTTTTGACTAGTATCTTATGCGAAAAATACGAATAGTGCAACGGTCATATAGTGTAAAGAATAGGTTAAGAAAGTGTAAAATAACATAAAAACGTTTATTAGACATAAGATTGTGTCAAACGTTATTATAAATTCATTAAACCTAAGATTATATGAGGATAAGCCTCATACAATCTTACATGAGACTTATCCTCATGTATAATCTTATGTTTAATATAATCTTATGTATAAACTCGTGGGAAGTGTGGGGCTGAAACCCACTAAAAACTTCCACCTGAAGTTGGAATAATTTGGTCGACAGTGCTACATAGCTGTACTTGTATAATAGTTTCACCGGATGCGGCCGGACGACACTCGGGGGTGTCGACGGCGCGTGACATGCCCCCTCACTGCACGCATTCGTGCTGGGGCTGGCCACGATGCAGCAGCCTCATTCAGTAATGTCAGTTTTAATGTGGTTTTTCTATCGACAAATGTCGATCTACGTATTCAGTAAGCATCTGTCAAAATTGTCTACCGGTTATGCGTTCGTTACTCGTGTGACAATTATCGACCACAGTTTAGCCGCGTTTTGAAAAAGACTGAGTTTTATTAAAGTAAGTTTTATATTTTTTGCCAAAACTTCTTTTAAAAAGGTGGTGAGTCAAGCTCATCAGTTTATTTATTACCTGAAACTATGATTCTCTTTAGTGATTCCCTCTTTAATTTAAATATTCACTACACTCATTTGAATATAAGCGAGAAACAGTAATTTTACACGACAATGCGATTATATTATTATTGTATATATTTATTTGCAGATAAATGCTTCTCCGAAAAAGTATGCCTTTGTGAAGCAAATTATCGTGATGGTGGATTTTATGTTCCAAAATACAGAATTTGCTTATAATAGAATAAACTTGGCACAAGCGCGATTTAATTTTGATAGTTTTCGTAATTTTGAATTGACATTAAAACTAAATTCGATGGGCAGAGGAGCCATAAAAAATACCGAAAAATAGAAACAACTAAGATACGAAGAATATTTGAATTTTTCCGTAAAAATTAAAGATTAAACAAAAATTAAGAATTTTCATAATATTGCAATCGAAATCGGAACGGCTATCTTTAAATATTTGTTCTGTGGCGAAACAGACGATCTATTTACAAATATTTATTTTAAACACACTTCACATCTTTAATGCACAATAAAATTACTGTTTTAATTTTTAATTCTTTTGGACATAGAGGGATTTAAAGTCAAGTGCAAAAAAATAGTAAAAAGAAGCGAACACAATCAGACAGGAGGAAATGTTAATATGAGCATTCCTCTTACAGACATTGAGAGAAAGTGACTTCAACAAAAGGTGGTGATGTAATTATGGGATGTCTGAAGGTGCAGAAGTGTTGATAAGTTATTTATAACATATGTTTGTCTTATATAAACATATTTATGTATAAGTATATATAGCTAAATATGTACATCTATTTGAGCCTAGTCAAGATCGAAGCATGGTAGAATCAGTCGGCCTTGGTAGCCCAAGCCCTACACCAACCCCAATTGTTCACCCACAATAAAATCTGTGTAAATAAAAGAAAAATGGACCATGTATGTCCGAGTATTAATTGAGAACGGTTTGACCGATTGGAATATTTTTTTTTATTGTCTTTGAAATCGCCTGGAAAAGGTTTGTATATAAAAAAAATCTGAAAAGTTAATATTTTCAATAGTTTTTTTAATAAGAAGGAAAGCGACGTCTAGTTTGACAGTTCTGTTGTCACATGTATTTATGATAACAGTAACCTAACCTAACCAATGAATATTACAAGTCTGTAGTTTGTTTATATTCAATAAATGTTCGTCGTTTGCAATAACCCTATGAATCCAGTTTGTTTTGCTATTCAAAATAGAATAAATATAGTTTTAAATAATCCTTACATTAGTGTTGGTAATAATTTACAGCCGCTCGAAATAAAATCGAGGAAAACGAAGTCGACGACGACTAATAAAAATAAAATATAGTTTTAATTTATTTAATTTTAAGAAAAGTTATAGTTATTTTCAATGACGTCCGGTGAAGCGGGCCGGGATGCTACAGTTAATATATATATATATATATATATATATATATATATATATATATATATATATATATGTGTGTGTATATATATATATGTATATATGTATTGTAGTTTAAGAAGAACATATCTACTTGTTTTTATAGTTATAAGCGATTAAAGTGCTTATATCTATTATGTGCGGGAAACATGGAAAAAAGTGTAATAAAGTAGTTTTTTCATCTGTAGTGCATTTCTTTATAGTAACGGCTTCGGAACTCTACACAGCATGATCCGACATGCTCTTAGCCGGTTTTTTTTTTTGCGTTAAGTCTATCAAATTGTCATTTTCATATGAACAATCTAAACTCGAAAATACATTGATTTAAAAAATCTTCAATTATAATGAAGCGCTGCAAATCCGATGTAAATCTGAAGACGTTTATTACAGTATTTTTTGCCAACAGCAGAAATCGACGTCATCTAATACAGGCAGTATTAGATGGTATTTCTATAGAAAATAATGTAAAATTACCTGAATTACTGATACCTAGATTTTCAGAGATTACTTCGAATTATTTTTGATTATGTTTGATGAAAATTTGAATTTAAGTAATTTAAGTAATTTATTTGACGGTCAAAAGTTTCAGTACTTAAATTTATCCATTCGTTAAATGTAAAGGTTCACTTAAATTTAATTAAACGCTACCATTGTCGGATGGCAATTAAACAGTAAAAGAATAACTGTTACTAAAGATCAAGGAAATATTTAAGATATGAGTTCAATGCGCAATAATTCAAAACAATCGTTGCTAAATATCTTTAATATACTTGAGAAAAATCTTAGAAGTTTTAGGGCTTCTCACTCAACATTGGGAATTTCTTTTGGTGACATTGGTTCTACATAAGATCGATCCCGTAAATAAATTTGAATTAAATTTCAAGGAATCATCAGACCTACCGACTTATATTGAAATTTGGATTATATGTATGAATGTAAAAAACGTATGTGTGTTTCTGCGGTTACATCAAAGAAAGAAGCAAAGAATCAAAATATGAGTCTATTTCTCTAAGAGAGTGAGTTGCATTGATATTGAAGATCCCTATATCACCAATTACTCTTAACTTTTTATAATACACCCTGAATTCTTTGCCGTCTGTTAAGCATAAGCTTGAAATCTTGAATACGCTGGTATGATGAATATTTAAACACCTTGATGCAAAGAATCAAATGAGTACAGGCAAAATGAATGATGTTTTTATTGGTAATATGGTATTTGTAGTGGATGACATATTACCACTGACTTACTGGAAGTTAGGTCATACAATATGTGTTTACCCAGAGATGGAAAACATCGCCTGAGCTGTCAACGTTCCAATCAATACCTCTATCGTCCATCGGCAGTGAAGCTTTGTCGGTGCCAATTGATGATAATGAATAATATATACTATTACGCTACATTTAATACAGTTTACACTATAATTAAAAAAACTCTTTTTTTGTATATTTGTAGTTGGTTGATATATTTGCGGACATGTTTCTAAAAATTTTAGGAATAATTGTAACCATTTATATATTTATTTTTAGGTTTTTTTTTAGTTTTTTCCTTCAACACACCTAATTCTATTTGTTCGTGTTAAAGTTACATTAAATTTTTATATTGAATGCTCTTTATATTTTATACATGTTTATACGCAGGTGGTGGATCTTAGATTTATGCGTATGACCATGAAGCTAAACGACAGTTAACTGTGTGGGTGTTTCAAGATGAGCCGAACCCAACAAAAGTGATTCGTGCCAAAAGCACTTTGTAGCAATTGGTTGCCTGTTTTTTTGGTATAAATGGACATGTAGTTGCAGTACTACTACAAAATCGTAAAACGGTTATTTCGGAGTGGTACACGACCATTTGTTTGCCAAAAGTCTTTGAAAAAATAAGAAAAAATAACCGACAACGCAGAATCATTCTGCATCAAGACAATGTTAGCTGTCACACGTCGGCCGAAACAACTCGGTTTTTGGAAGGTCAAAAGATCGAATTAACGGTTCATCCGCCGTACAGCCCTCATTTTGGCACCCAACGATTTCTATTTATTCCCAAGTGTGAAGAATAAAATACGTGGTTAACGTTGTTCGAGCCCCGAAGAGGCCGTTGATGCGTTCAAAATACACGTTTTGGAGATACCTCAATCAGAATGGAAAAAGTTCTACAAAAATTGGTTTCAGCATATGCAAAAGTGCATCGATCATTATGAAGAATATTTTGAAGAGCAATAAATCCATATTAAATGATAGATGTTTGTTTCTTTTTAATATTCCAGATACATAAATAGAAGCCCTCATATTCCAATGTAATCCACAGACGAAAATGTTGATTTAGTCGCCTGATGACAGAGCGTACCAAAATATGCCACTTTGGAGATGCGATATGGTATCTCGTACTGAAACAATAAGATTCTGTGTTGTAAAAATGTTGTAAAAGTTAAGAGGCTGTTGCGTGTAACAAAGTTGAATAATATTATGCGTAAGTTACAACCGCTCTTGAATCCTACCTACTTTGGTGTTTATAAATTATTCAAGCACTTTTGGGAATTATTTAGTGATTCCAGTCGTTAAATCTGTTATAGACCAAAACTACACTATAATATAATGAAATTACTTGATTCAAGAACAGTATTGCAGAAAACATAAAATATAATTGAAAGAACATATAAGATAATATTTTTTTATCATAATATAATTTGTGAATTATTTTATTATTTATTCTTCATTAATAAAAAGCTATATATTCAAAAATTACTAGGAAATAAAAACCTTTCTTGAAAGTTACGAAAGAAGTTTCAAATTAACTATATACCAGAAAAACAATTGGCCAAAACTCAAGTTAGAAAACGAAAATCTTATGTACAATTTTAAAGATCTATGACCACTATAAGAGTTTATTTTTATAGAAGATTTTAAGAGAAATAATTGTATTTTATGAGACTGTATCAAAGCTATTAGAATACTAGCTCTTGTTTACGGCTCCGCCCGCGTGGACATAGAAGAATTCCTTCATCTTGTTTATCGACTCATCACGCTCTCAATCAAGATTGCGACCGCTATTCCGTTCTCGATTCCGATCATGGTCCTACTGTCGTTGACAGTTTTATTTCTTATAGCATTATAAAACTAAAATTTTACAGTAACATATAGTATCAGTAAGTTGAAATGCCAATGGTTTGCTTCCACAACAGATAATTGCTGGGAAAGAATGGCTCGAGTGGCAACTATGCAGAATCGTACGTAGTTCAAATCTAATACGGAGACTGATATCTAGCAAAATTAACACTGTCAATAATTAGAAATGAGTGTAAATAGATTTTATCGTTTTACTCATAGACTTGTTAACGCAAATCCATACACGTACAACTGACAGTAGCATCCTAAAAAAATGTTAGTTGTATCGAAAGTAAAAACTTACATTAACTAGCTCCTCAATATTTTAAATGTCTTCAAACAATTAGTTTAAATGATATATGTATGTGTACAATTTTCCACCACGCGTTGCTGTCAGGTGCTCTTTCGGTATTTAGAGTTTTTGTTATATCTTAAGACAGCACGTCGAATGTAGTGAGATTCGACGTAACGCACATTAAATTATTTTACTTTCCGGCCGATTAGCACTCCGGTTTCGGTAATAAAATTGCAAGCCTCTACTGTAAAGAATTCCTTCGGGAAGTATTTATGGCTATAAAAGAACACTTAGAACAGTCGAGCGTCGTTATTGTCGTTATGAGCAGCCTTCGACGCCGTCTCACCCTCTCGGGAGTCGTTTGAACTTTTTTTGCGGTTACAATTTTTTAAGGCCACCTTCTACGTTTGATTGAAAAGGCTGCTTAGTAGTAGTGCATATGATTTGAAGTTGAATGATTAAGTAAGTACTTGCTTAACTTATTGTACTCATATGGGGCCATCCCTAAATTATGTGATACGAATGTCATAATTTTTGGAGTCCCCGCGTCCTTGTCATCGATGCTCACATTCGTTTGAGTTCCTCTCCCCTTATGTGACGTCATATTTTTAGCGATTTCTAAATTATTGGAAATTATCAAATAAAAACACTCCCAAAACCTTTTATTTAATTGAGATTTTCATTAGAGATAAAATTTAGAGTTTTATTAATTTTAATTTAAACATGTGACGTCACGAAATTTGTAATTCGCTCCCTTGTCACACGATGTTACACTTTATTGAGCTCCTGCTGTCTATTAAATATATTCGTGGCCCTTGTTGTTAGCATTAACCATACACAATCAATGAAAATTCCTGATTGAGTTCGCTGTATATAAAACTGGCCGTTACCAGCCCGCTTCGTTGGACATAAATTTAAATTTGGCAATTATTTTTAAAGGTTCAAATATACCAATAGTATTGATCGTGTGACATAATGAATTGTTTCATCTTTGCATCGGTGTATCTCGCTGTTGATAACGATGTCGATCACGGTCCTATGCTCGAAGTCGATTCTGGTTATACTACTGTGTCCGGTACCGATTCAGCTCTCAAATCCAATACTGATTCTGATGTTGGTTTTGGTTTCTTTGGAATTAATCCAAATGATCAAAATTACCATTTTATAAGTACTTACATTTTTTTTTAAAAGGTATTCTATATGGACCATTAAACAACATACTCCACTTCTTTGAAAAAATTGATTAAAATCTGTCCAGCCATTAGCACGGGTTTGAATAATAATAATATAAACTCACATTTATGTTCTAGAAGGGTAGGTAGAGAATATAGATTTTAAAAGTATGAAAGTTTGAAATTATATTCAAATTTAATACCTTCAAATTAGTATTGAAAACAAATTCTCCAGTCCATAATAAAAACCTTTTTGACCGCCTTCTTAAATGTTGCAAGTTCATCTTCCGGCGATGAAAAGTGTTTGCTCTTAGGCTGACTATTAATATAGGAGAATGAAGAACTATTTTTTACC